>JAQGBH010001252.1:0-34942 GCA_034698265.1 Sminthurinus aureus | reverse complement strand
AATGGAATATGTACCTCTGCTTATATACACTATACAAGCTACAGTAACAGAGTCTGTTACCAAGGAATTTGTAAAAAATTCAAAGGTACGTATTCCATTTCTATTTTCAGTTTTTCTAACATCATGTATTATTTTTCACAATGTAGTATCGTCACATCATACACTTCTGTCAATGACAGAATATCTAAAAATCCACACACCAGCTTGTTTTATTCATTGTCGTATTTCTACATCATTTTATTCATACTGTCATTCGAATTCTAAATTATCAGAACATGCAAAACTGGTGTCTGAATCCATAAACTACATTAAAACATATAAAACCATTTATATTTTACAAACATGTTGTATTTTGTATTGCATGTTTGTAATTAATTTAAATTTTATTTTAGTAGAAAAGGACATCCACAGAAAGGAAACATGCATTCCCTTTTTCATGTTATAAAATCAAATTAATTGAATATGTTTTCAAAAGGTAACACATTGACATTTGGATGCAATAAAAATTAGTGTTTTTGTAACTATATATACTATATACACCTAAAGTTTGTTATTAAAAGCATTCACTGTATGCTAAAAGTTCCATCCTAGCAAACTTATTTATAAATACTATTGATACGAAACTCATATGAAAATCATGTATATTGTCGTAATTCATAATATATATACAAAAGTAGGAGTACTAGGAGTAGACACACATATAAATATATACATAGGTACATATAAAAAAATTGTACAATTAAATAAGTATATGTTTATATTCATTGATTATAGATTATAGGTAATTGAATAGAGGTGGAACGGTGTTGGACTTTTAGAAAATCCTTTTCTGTAAGGTGGGTAGGGTTTGTTGATCTTGCGACCGTGTCAGACCCAATGGGCAGTGTGATTCAAATACCTAAATCAGGATTAACAGGAGGAATTCCATTATTTGGATTAAGATTTACTTTAACTTTATCTGAGGCTACGTTCAGGTGTATCATTTCAGTGAAGAATGTTTTACTCGATCTAGATGCAGTGTGACTCTGTTTTGAGTCCATCAGTTTCTTCCAGCAGAGGAGATCCTGATACGCCTGTCGGTACTGACGATTCGTGAGAACATAGATGAAAAGATTCACACATGAGGAACTCCATGCCAAAATGGAACCCAAAATATGCACGGGCGGTGGAACAATTTTCATCTATGGAAACAAAATAAAGATGTTTAAAAATATACTCTACCTATGTATATGCTTTTACAGTTTTAAATATTATACGTACAGAATAAATCGTACTATGAACATGGTCAACAAATATTTATAATGTATAATGTCTTATTTGTTGTAATATGTAAAATTACATCATGATCCAAAACATTGAGTAACATCAGTGGTAAGAAACAAAGTAGGAAACAAATGAATATGATACACATCATTTTCGTCAGTTGAATGTCATCTCGTTTCAAGCGACTTTTCTCGGTAGCTGGCAACTTACTGACCTTTTGGCCATTTTTATCTGCTACTGTACTGTTTCTAAATTCATAATATATACAATATATACATAAGCGTATCAGTATTATATTTAATCATGTGTACATTGTACATGTGTAAGATATACTTATTAATTTTGTAAGTATTTTACATTGTACACCAAAAACGTAATTAACTGTACAAAATAATAAAATATTTATTTACCGATGAGCCATTAGTTTACTTCGACTTTTTCGAACTTGAATGAAAATGCAACTGTAGCAAAAGACAATGACAATGATTGGTAAGAGGATTCCAAAGAGGAAGAGATACATCTTTGGTGAGCGTCCATCTTTGTCTCTCAAAATTGTACAAGAAAACCCTGGCGGGTCTTCTAATCCAAGTCTACCCCAAACCCCCAACAATGGTGGCATCATCACAGAAAAACTGAAGATCCAAACAAAGGCAATCATACTTATGATATATCGAGGCCGATATATTCTGTCATACCACGTGTAGTGCGTGATGAGGACGTAACTATAGGAAACCAAAACAAACATACTTATTTAACACGTCTCCATTTGATTTTACAATAGATCGAAAATCGATTCATATACATAATTACCGATTAATTGTGATGGCCACCATGCTAAAAAGATACCAAAAGAAAAAAAAACTTTGATTACAAGGTTACATACATATTCAACAAGGCTTAACAAAATGCATACGGGTAAAAATTCAAACTTGAATAATATTTTGTATTACTGTTTTGCTTTTTCAGTTTTTAGTTCATTTTGGCCATATTTACCTGAGCAGTGAACAAGCCATATTTCCGTAGAAAAAAAAGGGAAACAACCGGCACATGAATTCTCCATGGATCCAGCTTTCATGAATGTATCTTGATGCAGTCAGAGGGAGATTAATCACACAAAATATTAAGTCTGAGATACAAAGGCTGAGAACAAACCACGTTGTTGCATGTAATCTGAGTTTTCGACTATTACACAAGGCAAGGATTGTAATAAGGTTCCCTGAAATATAAAAATTTAGATACAATTCATGATTTAACCTATGTAAATGTTTGTTCTTGTAATTATTGCTTGAGATTTGAATATTTTGCCAATATTTGATTTAGTTTTGGTTTTTTTTTTAGATTTTAAATTTCTCATTCATTCATCGTCTTATTTATTTTTTCTGCTATACTCACCAATCACACCAACAACTACAAAGACAATAGCACAGGTTGCAGCTGCAATTGTTGCAGCTCGTGGAAAAAGTGTAAAATCCCCGATGGTGGAAACATCATCCGTTAAATTTCGCATTATTGCCATAACTGTACTGTAACTTGTAGGGCTCTCTATAAAGTCATTTTCAATCAGGATAGCTCACAAATTTACTTTTCAGTTTGCAGTGGTTCTGTGAAAAAAAACAACAAAAATTATCATTTATTTTTAATTCATTCATTCATTCGGATGTACACGTGAACATGAGTCGTCTTAGCGTACAACCTAAAGACAAATTTTCCTGTCTACGTTTGGTAAAAAACCCAAATACTCAAGCTGCATAAGTATACAGATTAAAGCTTTAGTAAACTTTTGGTAGCATAAAACATGAACGAGTTTATTCTGCTGAGAGCTTAGACTTGAATTGTTTTTTTATGTAATTAACTCTTAGTGAAGGAACCGAAGCTAACAGTAGCAAATAAAAATTCATTTGGACCGTGTACACTGTACACTGTACATTGTACATTTCTGTAAATGCGCACACTTTTTTCTTTCTTCAAAGTACGTCTTGAGTTGTCAAGTATGAAGATTGAAGATGATCCTATTTTTATCATTTTGGATGGATGCTGCTGATGCTATTTTGTGAGTTTGTAGTTTGTAAATAGGTACTTTTTTGGGCTTAAAAATAACATGTTTAATTTTGAATGCCGATTCCTTCCTCCTCGTTCTTTTCTGTTTCCTTATCCATTATCCATTATCCAGCAGCCATGGAAATGAAAAAGTCGCTTGAAGCAGTGCTGAAATCTACATGATTTCAAACACCATTCAAAATACAAAAGCGGCTTATTGGTTCTTAGTTCTTATTTCTATGCATATAATATGTCTACAGTCTACAGTTTACAGTCTACAATATATAAACCGGCACCTACAGCATCAGCTTGTGTATCTCAGACTCTCAAACTGACACAAGTCAGAAAATGAAGTATGAAAAAATGAAGATGAAAGTAAAAAGAAGAAGAAAATCAAGAGATTTTCAAGATGCTCCACAAACTTTAAACTATAATACACTTAAAGGCAGAAAAAATAGTTGATCTTTGACTTTTTTCCCTCTTTTCTGATTACCTCTTGCCCATTCATAACTTGAGCATTGAGCACACCATTATACGTATATATGTTATAGAGAATAGAGATATTCTAAGTTGTAAATTATAAGCTCCAACTCATTCAAAAAAGGTTTTAGTTAGCTGTAATCATTAAATGAAGTGTAGTTCTATTTTCTATTACCCAATTTTTAAATTTGTTTATGTGCTAAGGATTGCGGAAGCTGCGAGCAACCAGTAGCCACAGCCTGTGTTGAACTACTGAAATCCTGCTCACAGTTAAAATAATTTTAATGGTTATCGAAGATCATTTTCATAATTCATGAAGAGTGTCATTCATAAAAGTATCTGTAATCTGTATCTGTGTAGAAAATGGTATCAGTAATCCAAGCCATAAATTCCTGTTGATGGTTTTTATTGCTCTACTCAATACATAATACATAATGAAAACTGATAAACCGTTCAGGGAGCAGTTAGTTACAGTGCGGATTTAATGTACATAGTTTTTTTTCACACTTTGAAGTCTCCTTTTCATTATTGAGTATTGAGATATTATTATAAACTGAAGAGACTATATATCTCTCTCTCTGCCTTCCCCTCTTTACCATGTTCGTGTTTCGTGTTATTAGGCATTGTATCTGTACATATACACGTTAATAATTGAACTTGAAATTGAACAACAATATAATCCAGTTTTTATAGAGGATTGTAAAACACTTGTTGAGTGTCGTATGACCACCTAAAAATCAAATGCTGATAAAATGATAAGGAAAAAAAATCAAGCAGCAATATTATTTTCAATTTTCAACCCCTAAAAGTAAAAGTAAAGTCCCTTTTGATTTTTGACATGCAAAAATTGCAAATAGTCAACTGTCTACCTCTTTTGATTACGCATAATTCACAAAATAATTCATCCACCGCCTTCCTAAAACAATTACTGATTTTGTAATTTGTTTTACTTTTTACTTGTGAAAAATCACAGAGAATGTACAAAGTATCTAAATGCAGTTAAGCACACAATAATGTATGGTATGAGGTACGAGGTATGAGTCATCATTCATCATCTGATTCACATTCGGCTGTGAAATGTAAGTACATTTCATACTTAACTGTTTGGTATTTTTAAACTTTGGTCACATCAAATTGTAGATTTATTGTACTCCACTGTATTGTTTTGTTTTTTGTAAGTATCTTATACGATTACACAATGCCTAAGACTGCAACGATGCAGACATAAATTATGTCCCAACGAGATGTACATTGAAGAATGGAGAATGGAAAGTGAAAAGTTTAGTTCCTTATTCTTATTCTGCCTGCTGCTTTTCCCGTTTACATTCCAAATTCCAAACGATCATTGACTATGAACCATTACACAGATGCACAAAAATCCTGGACATGTTTAAACTTGGAGTCTAGAGTCTTGAGTCTTGCGTCGATGGAGTATCACAATCGTAATCTGAATTTCCACTTAGATTTGACCTCACCCTGAGAGATGAAAATTCATGTAATTTAAAAAACTATTTCGACACGAACCTAACCCGTTTTCGTATAATTAGCCATAGAATATTTATAATCTCGTCTCAGCTCTGGACTCTGGACTCTGGACTCTGGACCACTATCTTTATATTAGAAAATTCAAAATTCACTGTCCAGATTTAACTGGAGATTGGAGATATTTAAATGTGTAATCTGTGCTCGAGGACTAGGAGAAAGTTTTTACATTAAACATTGAAAATTCTTAACATTTACTGACAATGGAATCTACTAAAATTACCATTTTTCCTTCTCTTTCACGGAAAACTCACAGCCTGAAGGTTTTAATGATGTCTCAAGTCTCAACTGATACACACGTGACACGTATTATATCGTGTATCTTCCACCACATAAACTTGAAAACTTGACTTTACGGCTACATGTAGAATGTAGAATGTAGACGTAGGTACCACTAACCATTGCACTACCATTTCAAAACACCGGATTTTTCCTTCACCGGCCCTGGCTCATTAAAATAAGTGTGGTGAAACCATGCACTTGTTCCTACTTGTTGTCTACTGGTGTTGGTGTTGGTATTGGTCTTCTTTCTACTCAATGCTCAAGCACATTATGTACGGTATACATGGTACATGGTACACATATATAGATACTGCATTACATTCCAAAATTCCAGTCAATGTACATAAATATCAGTCTACAGATATGCATATACGCAAAGACCAAGACGAAAATATCTGTCTGATGATCTTAAATAATTTAACTTGATGCACAAATGTCTTTAGTCTCTAGTATCTACTATCTACTAGTATCTACACATTACACATGGAGTTTTTAATTTTGTGGTTGTGTGGCCCATGGTTTACACTGCATAAATATTTTATACGTTTTTAGCGTCTGCTGAATACTGAAGCAACCAGCCAAACCAAACCAAGCCAAGAAAACGCAAGGCGAAGACTAAATGAAAGGAGCAAACGACAGATCACATATACTTATTCAGATTGAGTAAAAATACGAAGGATGCATTGAAATTTGAAATGAATGCAATTTTTATATACTATACACTACACACACTATATGTACAAACTGTAGATAACTCGTAAATGTATACTCAACTAAATAGAGAGAGAAAAAGAGTAAATGAATCGGATGTGCTCAAGAGCCTGTCGTACATCGTACATGATGATAATGCTGGATGATTGTGTTTGGTGCCAAATCTCAAAATTCAAATCTCGAATGCTAAATTCATTCAATTCGAGTGTCTAGTGTCTACAACTGTCAACTGAACTGATACACCAAACACCGTACACCGTACACCGTACTCCACACTGATCATACGATAAGACATGAGACATCAGACTGTTAATATTATTCTTTGAAGCAAAATTAAAAGTAGAGACTGAGAATATATTATGAAGTGACTTACATAAGATTCCTATAAGAATGACACAAATTGTACTATATGTGCATGCATCATTAAAGTGGTTTCACATATATACACACATGCATACGTCCAAAAATAATTTTACAACGACTTTATACTTGCAATAAACCAAAACATATACCGGGAGCAAACCCAAATGTTTTCCTCATCCTTCATCATGTCACAGATTATCAACTTTGTAAAAGTATGAATAATTTTTAAGTTGTCTGTGATACTTTCTCTGTGTAAAAACTAAAAAAATGTATACTACTCTCTCCGTTTGTGCATCAAGCATCAAGCATCTAGAATCAAGTCATGAAGTAAATTCACAAGGCACAAGTAAACCATGGTTAGAAGTTACAAGTTATATCAGTAAATTCACGTCGAAAATCAAAAGCATTTCAGTTGAAAAATTTGTACATGCGGTACATGGTGCATGGTTTTTTACAAACAAAGTGATTAAAAACATTCACTGACCGACAAAACTGAAAATGACTCATTTCCTTTGGAATGAAAAGTAGACAAGAACAAAGAGTGAACCCACACGTTTAAAAATATTTGAGATCCTCGTTCCTCTAGATTTTAGATTCTAGATTCTAGAACACAGTAAAACATGAAGACAATCGATTGTCGGTTGTTGACAATCTCTAGATTTCTGGTTTTCTAGATTTTCGACAGATGAGCACTGAGCATTGCCCATTAAAATGAGAATAATCATAGTCGGTAAAATGCATATGTTTGTCACATACGTACAAGAACTATGAGAAAACACGGAGAAGGATTTTCCACTTCAACTCACAAAAGAATCATCATTTATCCACGACAACAAAGACAATGAAAAATAAAATCACCCAGTTTTATCTCAATTCTGAATTCTCAATAGTCAAGAGTCAAGACTCAAATCATATCAATAAAATTGAGCTAATCCTTGAAACCTAATCCTTTGTCTCAATTCTCTCTTCTTAGCCTTCATGTTTTCTTCTTCCTTTCATTCTCATCCCATTCTTAATTCTTAGATAACCCACATTGTACGTTAAACGGAAGACAATGTCAAAGAAAAACTATAGCTAATAGCTAGCTTATCCACCATGAAGAATGAAGAATGAAAAGCACTATGTACATACATAAGAAATAAAAACACAAGTACGTGACTAAGAACATTGATGATTAATAGCAGAAATACAGATAGCATAAAAGGCACAAGGATAAATACAATCAAAAGAAAGATATCTGTTTTTCCGTACCCGCTCCACATTCGTTGACAATTGACAATTTACAAACAATAAAACGAGGAGCTAATGAGGTTGAATTTCTGATTTGTGTCTTGAGTCTTGATCCTTTGGATTTGATACTATTAAAGTCAAGTGTCAAGCGGTGGAGAAAAAATCCGATGAAATTTCTCTTGTTGGTAAATAAAGGCTCACTTCACAATCCTGAATTTTTGGACCAAACTTTCGTAGGCCTTTTATGAAAAAGCGTCAATCAAAAATGCACTTTCACTACACAACAAATAAAGTTGAGTGTTGAGTACCTACTACAGTCTACAGTTTACAGTCACTCTCATGCTTCATTATCTGTACTGAACTCGTTTCTTGTAGTTTTTACCACTTTTATATCTATTGTGAAAATTCAGAGGGTTAGAAGTTGGCCCTAAAATTTATTGTATGAAAAAAGAAGGTGACAACTGTTGCACTCAAAAATCAAGTCAAAGAACTTCCGCTTACAATTAGTCAATGATAGCAATAGCTAATTAACTATTGTTGAAATTCATCATTCATCATCATCATTACAGTAAAAAAGTACGTAATAAATTACAACCATAAACTACCATAAATTATCAATTTTAATAATTAATACGTAGTTAATAATTAATGGCTAATGAGTAACGTGTGATAACGATAGCGTTAATGAGATTGCGTAAAATTCAATACTCAATGTTCAAAACAAAGGGGGAGAAAAAAGCAACCCAATCCAATTCACTTGTAGCATACATAGTTTATGCTACGCAAATAACGGATACAAAATTTTTCTCGACTACATACATCATATGCTTAGTTTTTCTTCTGTGGTAATCCTGTCCACATTTGCAATCGGTAGTGGTCAAATCGATAATTAAAGTATCTATCTATTTAGCAGTGGTGTAAAATGTGAAAGAGAAAGATAACTCTGTTCCTCATAATTCATCATATAAATTGTACAGTGTGTTTTTCGTCTGTCTATTAGATATTTCACTTCTCATTTCTCATGTTATCCCAAGCAAGGCCTTGTGTTTTTATTTTTGATGTATGAAATACAACGACAATTTCAATATAAGTTCGTACACATCACAATAAGGAAACTTTTCCTTTCCACAGTGATATTATTAATTATCAGTACGCAGTGTGTACTACAAACTGTACAAGTTGCAATACAAAAGTACAGTATGAAACCACAAAATCCAATGTGGCTCAAGGAGTTTTGTACTCCGATAACTGCATTTGCTTACATGCCAATATCCAATATCCAATATCTACTATATATTATACATGGTACATGATGTCAGTTACGAGAAATGTAATGTCTTTATAAAATATACTGTATTTTTAGCAAATAGCTTAAATATTATGTATTATGTATCGAATATTATATTGTACCTTCCAGTGGAGAAGAGTCCAAATGTTTTGTTCACAAAAGCTCCTTATTTGTGGTCAAAAGTCAAAAGACAAAAGAACCTAAATTCCCTTCTTTTTCTATGTCTCGATTCCTGAGTCTTGAGTGATATCTAAATAACACTCATTACTAATTATAGATGAAATACGACAAACATCATATGTACACCATGTATTATATATTATACATGTTAGTTTGTTCCACATGTGGAAGGTCACAAGTCGTTGTCGTCTTCAGAATTCACGATTCACGATTCACAGTAATTATAAACAAAGCAATATTAAAAATAAAAACCATATCCGTTTATTTACTCTACACGTCCAGGAAACCACATTAATAAAAATAATCCAACCCAATCCAGTCTAGTCCAGTGCTCCTTTTCCAGATTATTTTTGGCTATGTGTATATTATAAATAAATAAAATAATCCACTTCACGTCCGAAAAATTGCCTTGATCTGTTACTGTTGCAACTACATTTCACATGCTTCTCAAGTCCTCAAGTTTTACCAGAGCACAAACTTAAAACTGAAAACTGTAAAATGTTAATGATTGTAAACATTCACTTGATGTTGTAAGTTGTAAACTCCACTTTTAATTATGACTATGATGATGTTGCTGCTGACAGGGAGAAATTATTATTATTATTTGTATAGCAATAATAATTTACAATGTAATGTGCCCGGTTCTTTAAGGGAAAAGCACGAGGACGACTTCAAGAATATTTCTGCTTGTGGTTTCTTGTGACTTGGTCCTTGGTGCATGAGCTCACTGACTGAGTCAAATGAAATGAAAAAAACTGAAAGAGGCACAACCAGAATCTAGAATCTAGAATCTAGAATCCAGAATCAGAGTGACTAAAACACCCTCGTGTAAATCTCTCTCTCTTCAAGCTTCAAGCTCAAAAATTCCAAACTCTTCATCCATCCGTCTTGCGGAGGGTTCGGTGTGTAGAGCATGGAAAACGTGAGAATAAATAACGATGCAGGAGAAATACTTACGTATCTGCAGTCTGTTGTGTTGTAGCTATTGGAATGGAATGGAATGGAATAGAATGGAAGGGGAAAAGAGGGAAGCCAAAGCTAAAGAAGAATATCGTATTGTGAGGAATAAAGTATGATCCACGATCCACAATAGTATTTAGTATGTAGTATGTAGCATGTATCATGCTATGTTGTACAATGGATAATGTGCGTTTGACGAGGTGGAGTTTCTTTTCTTTTCGTTCTTGTCTGACTCTTTTTTCGTTTTTCCCTGTTGCAAATGGGCAAATGCATAATATAGCATATAGTTTGTATGTCTACTTGTGCTTTGATTCCTCATGCTTAATGTACATATTATTTGCTAGTGTATGTATTTTGTGTGTATTTACTAGTCTAGTATCTACTTAGTACAATGTGACATTACAATGCTCTGAAATAAAATGAAAAATGAACTACCGTGTATGTATTTCAGTACATGTTCAACGCTCAATGCTCAATGATGGTAACGTATATCTGTAAATGACTCAGAATTGTAGGAAATAAAATGTTTTATATCCTTACCAGCTTCAAAGTTGTATCATTAACATTAGAAAGAGTCGTCACTCCTCATTCCCGATTCCCTATCAAATTCCCTAGCGAGCCTAAATGTATTGATAGTTGGTGGCTGATAGTTGATACATATGTATTTATAATAAAAACATTGAAATTAGATCCAGTCCAATGAATATCATATCATTGATATCATATATAGAAAATAGAAACTAATACTTTCATCAACAAAATAGCTCCTGCTTTTATAAGCAATAATAATATTTGTTCTGTGTAAATACATTTGTTCGAGTCATAAACAAATAGATAAAGATATGGCAGAGCTCAGGATTTTATTGCATCTTTTTGGTCAACAAAGCACATCTTGTGTGCATGTGTGTGTTTGTGTGTGTGTCTGAGTATTTTGATCGCAGAAAAATATTTTGCTCAAAGCTCAGAGGAGCAGCAGTAGTTCTACACTTTACATCCAACACCCAACATTATAATAATGTCACAAGCCACAAGAAACATGAATAAGAAAAACATTCAAAATACTTCAACAAGGGGTAAACAATAAATAATATGTGATGATTCAAGATTCAAGAAGGTTTCGATTGTAGATGAAAATGCAATAGACACTAGACACGATATCATCAACATCTTCATCACCTACATCATTTTTCATATTAGGTTTTATTATTTTTGGCAGTCAGAGATGAATTGTTACAGGAGTATCCGAGACACTCTATTTATTTAATTACTATTGGTTTATGTGTAACACTCTGTCTCTCTCTCTCTTTTCATCCTACTGATATCTATTTATACCACTATCGGCATAAATTTACAGGTTAAAATTTATACGTTAGACATGTGTGTCGAGTGTCGAGCATCGAGCGCCGAGTGTTGAGCTTTGAGCTTATATTATTATTATGCAGGCTTAAAATAAACCTGGATATAATTCAAATTTCAAAATTCAAATTTGCAGCTCCCTTTTAATCCTTAGCTTTTTCTTTAGCCTTTTTGCACATTAGAAACAAATAAAAGAAACAGAAACAAACTGTCCAATTTGAAAGCAAAAAACAACACAACAACGTGGAAAAAAATCTACTCTCTGCATTTGTACTCAAGTCAAATGACATTTGAAATTTGAGATTAGTTTCGAGATTAGAGTTTTGAGTAGTTGGCTGCTTCGATTTGAGTAAGTGATAGAACGATAAATGATATATTATGCTTTATGCTCCATGGCAAATATTCGTGATAAAAAAATCCAGTATGGTACCTACATGGAAATGGAAATGGAAACGGAGATGTAAATGATCGGGTCAACTACACATACACCAAGCAGTTTTCCATAATGATGAGTAACATGTAATATGAAGATGGAAAGGAAATGAAATGTCTTTTTTTGTAATTTAATAACCACATATGAAAAGTTAATTGAAAACTTTTAAAGCTAACATATGTATTATGTATACTTCGTTTAATGTACATACATGCATGTAAGAGTCCGCATTCCGCATATATATTGCGTAGTTTGTTCATGTACAAAAGTTGTAATAATAGTACTGTGCATATAGATATTATTCATTATTCATTGAAATTCCTCTCCTCTTTATTCATATTGATATTTGTCTTCTGTCTTCCGTACTACATAGTAAATAGTATATAATATACTGTGCACTGTTCACTGGTCATACAGTTCACAGTATATATCAATCGTCAATTTTTGCCTTTTACGACAAACGTAAAACGTCTTTTGATTCTTGATGAACTCAATATTCAATACCAATTTATCGGTTAAAATAAAAATAGTTCTTACTTGTACTTATTTACAAAAGCATATTTTGTACATATTTTGTACTTTTTTTCGGATGCAAAGTTAGCATTGTTTGGATATCTGAAACCATACCAAACCATTCAAACTCTAAAATGTACAATGTAGAGTGTTGCGTGCTTGTTGAGTCCCGGATGCCTATAGCTAAACAGAAACGGGTGGAAGCTCATTCATTCATTGTTCATTGGTGTATTTATTTTGCTTTGCTTTGAGCTTTGAAAATCCAAGTCCAAAATGCCCTGTTACACTTTACACATAGTTTTCCCTTCTTTAGATAAAATGCGTCTTCTTCGTCGTCTTCTTCTTCTTGAACTCCTACCCTTTTTTCATTGTCTGGTGACTTGTTCTAACAACTAACAACTGTGTTGAAAGTCTGTGAGGAAATTCCTTTCTCCAGCATAAGATTTAGTGGCTCAATGATCAATGCTCAATCCTGAGGCTGTTATTACGAAATCCAGATGTGTCAAATGTGTATCTGTAGATTTGTAGATTCGTGCTTCGTGCCTGGAACGTTAAGTGTACATTTTACATTATACATACTGATAAATGCCCTATGACCCTAAAATCTCAATTCGTTCCACAGAAATTCAACCGAGAACCAAGAACTAAGTCAGACTGTAGAATGTAGGCAGTGGAAAAGAGAGGCGAGTTACTTTGTTTATTATTTCATTCCATTCTACACTGTACATATGCATTTACTTTCCGTCGAAGCCCTAATCTGTTTTGTAGTAATAATATAATAGGAAGACACGAGACAAGGCAAACCAGAAGAGGAAGTAGGAAATAAGAAATAAGGCACGAGATAGAATGTGGTCGAAAACTGAAATCGAAAAACATACACATGGATATTTTTCACACTACACACTGAACTTATCAGTAAATAAAAGAAAACTACGTGTATTTTGTATTTACAGTTAATATTTTACAGGGGAAAAGTTGTTAGTTCATGTCACATGTTGGTTCTCATTATCTTTGTGGAGACGTGTCAAGTAAAGGACTACGATTAAAAACTATGTACATTGTACATTGCACATATTACATAGTTGAAGGTGTTTTATTTAATACGTTCAAGTAAATAGCTTGGTCATCGAACAAACAACTTTTTAATGCTGCTATACTTGATTATTATTATTTACTTACACCGTCTAAAAACTAAAAACAACTAAGGTTGATAAATACAGAGATAAATGTACTTTTGATTAGACATTCTTCAAACTTTGAATCTCATTTTTCCACTTTGTACATAGTTTGGTTATTATAGTTTATTAGACATTTCCATGATCCATTCCATACACCATACACCAAACAGCATATATAGCAACAAGTGTTTTATTTATCCACAAATATCACAAATAGGAACAAAAAACTTTACAAAATATCTATCAATTATCAATATTTCTGGGTTGACGGTTGACAACTCTAAACTCTACATACTAAATACTAAATACAGGAGGAAAACTGACAAGATTATTCATGTTGTTTTGAAAACCTATATTTATTTTGAATTTTTTAACGAGATGCATCTCATAAGTTAAAGAATACAGAACGTCGTAACAACATGCAACCTGAAGAGAGATGCAGAGCTGCTGTGGGTGTAATTTGTAAAATATTGAATATTGAATGTTCCAGGGTGTAGAGTGTAGAGTAAAGAGCATAGAATATTATACAGTACACGTCGTCTTCGGCTCGTTGAGATTATCTGAAGAGCAAACAGAGGATGACGATCATGTTTAGTTTTGAGATTCTAGATTCTAGATTCTAGACTCAAGACATGTAATTTAAGTTAAGATACATGACACTTTTTGACATGATGTATAGAGTCTAGAGTCTAGAGTAAAAAGCACGAAACTCTATTACTAGAGCTGATTCACCCACACACACAAATATTAACATGTACAATAATATAATATATGTTCAAGTTTATACGGACAGCTTATAATTTATAATAAATGATAATTCGGAGGGTAAACAGTAAATAAATATGTATGGACTATAGAGGCAGATTGAGTTCTGTGCTGCAGTTTTGACTCTTGACTCTTGACTGTTGTCAACAGTCCACAGCCAATAACATCCACAATCCACAGTCTGGCACTGACTTGTGCATATCTTGTCAAGTCATCAGTATTCAATTTTCAATGTACAAAAAATAACGTGTTGGTCAAATCCTGTTTATTTATTCATTATTCGACTACCTTGTAAATGTAAGTTTCAAGTTTGAAGTCAAGACCCCAGACTCAAAACTCAAGTGAAATATGAAATGCACGAATTCAAAATTGAAAGACAGATGAGATAATAAATAATAAACTTGTTAAAAAAATATGACGAAACTGGAGAAGTCTGGAGTCTGGAACTGCCATCAACTGAAACTGTATAATCAATAAACAAGAAACAAGGGTGTAATTAAGTTGATGACTATTGCTGGGTATTTTACGACTCCTTACAAAAATTGTACATCCGTTCAGAAAACATGATTGAATACCCAATTCTCAATTTAATAAAATGAGGCTCGTAACTGAAAACTGAACATGAGATCTGGATGATTTGATTTCTTTTAAATAGGTTGCTCCCCGTTGTTTCAAGAAATATCATAATCTTGAGTGTTGAACATTGAATGTGTGACTGATGTCTGTGGCTGCATTTATTTGTATTCTGTATTCTAGGCAATGGTTTCTAAGGAAATGAAACTTTTTCAGCGTATTTACGCATTTCTGTTCGGAAGACTGAAAAGCAACTACCAATGTATCTTTAAAGACTCGTTTGCTGTGTATATTATGTATCGTTTTAGATTGATAGCTGGTGCATGTGCCTTTCTTAAGTATCCTTCGTTCTCTGTCAACTGCAGTTGACATGAATGTAAAACGTTTTGTGTTACATGTCTTATGTCTACCATGTTGAAAATATTAGTCATTGTTTTAAATGCAGTAAATGTGTGTGAGTGATTTATTCTGAAAGTAAATACCTCTGAATTAAACGTTATAATATTTATTATTTACACAGCGTGCATGGAAAAAATTAAACATGGGCTATGTCAAGATTCTGGATTCTGGAACCATTAAAAAATAATGTAATGCATAGCGAAAAATCTTGTGAATCCTTGATCCTTGAATAGTTCCCTGAATTTCTGGAAGTTAGCACTCAACCATTAAGATGTACTTAAAGACAGCAAAAAATGGTTCAAGTTCTCCCCATCCGATGCTAATACAAAATCAAAGTACCGAGTACCGAGTACAGAAGCAGTAGGCAGTCACAAAAGACCTAAAACCAAAAGGGACCTAGATACTAGATACAAAAGATACATATAAAAACCCTGTAGTAAAATAAATTATAGGAAAATATATCTGGGCCAAACCAAATGATACACCCAGACCCCAGAACAGAATGAATAGTCATATATTATTATTATTGTACCAAGTCTTCTGACTTCTTTAGATGTACCCTTTTTTTAGTACATCGAGTAAGCAATGAAAAGGGGAGCATTTGAGCAGCTAACTTTAAGTATGCACAATACACATACAAATACGTATATAATATATATTACATGTAGAGGTATTATATAATAAAAATACACCGAAAAAAATCAGTGTTGAGGTTTTAGGGCTGTTTGAATCACTTGTTGATATGAGGGTTGAGAAGGGAGAAGGGACTGTGAACTGTGAATGAAAATTTTATTTTTCTACTTCCATTCTGTTTGATATTTTCTACCCCATCTCGTTCTCTTTCCATACTCCATATTCCAAACTCCGAACCTATTCCACATTACAATTCTTGTACAATAATACATTTTAACCTACTTTGTACTTTGTACTGTATTGACATAGCTCCATGCAACTTATTATTTGAAGAAACTCAATAACCGATTTTTAATCTTTAATCTTAGATTCTAGATTCTATTGTATTCAACTCCAAGGATTTTGGGAGCAGATGGAAAATTGAAACTATCCTGTATTTTACCTGACCGATGGTAAACATACAATAAATTTCATAATGCCCCTCTTCTTTGTTGCTGACTCGACACTTTTATTTTTTATGCCATTTCTTACAGACGATTAAAGGCCAACCTCGATTCAGTATTCAGTCTTAAGTCAAAAATGGTACACATTTCTTTCTATTACTATACAAATAGGAGATACAATATGCTTTTTAATCTAAACATTCTCAAATCTGGAGAAAAGGAGCGGAGGCATTTCTATTTTCTTTTGTACGAAAAAGCTCAGGTGTGTGTAGTATCATACTACTAGTATGTATCATGACGTTTTTGTTTCTCGGACCCCAAAGCATCGAGATATCTTTATATTTGTAGCATATTGCATATTTTCCATATGACATAATATGACGATGAGAGTCGTTTTCGTGTTATTGAATTCTATATTATTATTCGTTTTTGGTACTTTAACTTGAAATGAAATCATTTGCAGGTTACTCGCGGTGTATTTGCGAATTTGATTTGTTTCCTAAATTCTAAACTGGTTTAGATAATATTTCTACTATGATTTTCTCAATGTGTCATTAATGCTGGAGTAAAATCTATTAGACATTAGACAGTGCATTCGATATAGCAATCATTTTATTAAAACATGGACGATAAACATAATAAAACGTGATTTTAGTTGTGTTTTGGCGCAGGTATGCAATATGTACATAAATATATTTACATGTTTTCAGTTATACACGTGTAGGCTCCATCTCATTATACACTTTGTTCGTAAAAATAGCTTAAATTATAAAATTTTACAAACTCTCTTCACTATATAGTTTACGGGTTTGTTCTATCCTTGTTTTGACACTATATAATAATATAGAATACACTCAAATATCACAACATATGATCAATTCCAGAATATAGAATCACAAAAATAGAAAGTTTATACAACATGAAAAGTTAACAAGATTAACTATCAAATAAGAAGAAATTCAATCACTCTTTGTACTTTTTATGACAATGTAAAAAATATCTTGCAAGTTCAATATTTTCTTCTGTTTTTTTGCATAGAAAAATAGTTTGTGTCCTTTTACACAGACATAAAAGTTTCACATTACAAATTAGTTAAATTCCACATCCTCATATCAAATTCCTGGTTAAAAATTATTATTATTATTCCATTATTCTCATGTAAAATTCAAAGTAGGTTGTAACTTGTGTAATAATAATAATAATTTAGTCACGAATTTCTTTTAAATATAAAACTTAATAACAACTGATGTACAATGACATCTTGCTAGTTTTCCAGATTAAACAGCGTGGGAAGTGGGAAACTCGAGACATTTTTATTCCGCAGTTTATTTTTCTCTGGTTTTTTGTGCAGGCAGTCCGGAGTTCCTTTAGGATCATATTTCATTTTATTCTTTGGTGGTTTGGGTGAATAAACTCCACACCACAAACTTTATGTAGGAAAATGATGACACACTAGAAATATTGTGGCAATTATATTTATTTTATGCTACCTACGGAAATAATATTATAGTATAATTTTTATATGTAATATATTCGTCGTTTTTCCTCAACATCATAAAAACTCCTATGGTAATATAAAACTGGCAAAAGAATAAAAATTCTTAGTCTTTGTGCACTTTTCAGTCATTAGAGGTATTTTTGGTAAACAGTAAACAGTTTTGCTCAACATCACTTTTTTTAAAAAACACTTGAGAAAAATAGCAGACGCCACAAAATATAACATAAAATTATTGTAAAATCATGCAAAACTTTTCACCTAATTTCACATTTTATATTTCACACAAATGATAGTGTTGAGATTCTCTATATTCTATATCATATTATATAGTTTATATAACCAAGAGAAATCTTTGTCAGAATTTAAATAAGGTAGGCAATTCCTACATCCTGCAAAAAAACCAGGTAGGCACAAATTCACAGAAAATGTTGTCACTCATTCCACCAATTTTTTAAGCACTTCTTATAGTGTTTTTTGAGCAGAAATTGCAATGAGCTAGATGCGGAGTTGAAACGGAGAAATGGAGTTCTTGAGTTATGGGTGTAGGATGATCAGGTTCAAAGACCTCAATATGCTCTGGAATCGGAAGATTTGCTGATGATCTCCGACGACGTGCAATCAGTAAGATTGTAAGCTGAAATTGTAAAAAAACCATCAAATCATTAATATTCCTGTTTGTTTTGGTATTATTTTTTGTCTTTTAATTGTTACTGTATTTTAGATTTTAAACAATTTAATTAAAAAATAACTTACAAGGCAAATAAAGGCACCGGCACAATGCCAAGCAAATGTAAGACTAATCCTGAAATATATCCATGTAAACAATCACCATTTATTATTGAAGAATTGAGTTAAAGTACTTGTCCCGTGTCACTTTTGTCATAATTTAAATCTAAATACAGGTAAATAATGATGGTTTGTAATGCAATTTTTGAACTGTAACTAAAATGACATACCAAACTAAGGCATTATTATAATCCGAACTGGTACTCCAAATCGGTGAGATTCTACTGGGATTGTACAGTATAAATCCAGACTGAATGTACCAACTTCCGTGAATGAGCGAGGAGAAAGCTCGAGCAAACTTGAGGATTTGACTATATGGCAGAAATATTTGACTTAGACTTACAACAGCACAAGTGAGAATTGCACAAACCAAAAGGATGTGAACATGCTGTTCCATAAAAGCTTGATTCCTGAATACGAAAACAATTACATGATAATTAATCAATCATAACAGTTTTTTTTAAAAAAAGGGATAGGTAACTTGTATTGTCTACATATTATTAAATTATAGGATACCTTACCTCAAGTGAAGAAAGAACATAAGTCCTTCTATTGTGAAGGCCTAGTAAAAGTGAAACAGACATGGAATTAATAGCTATTCTTTACTCATACAGAAATATCTATATAAATATATACACATGTGTATGTATATTGTGTATATTATTTTTTGTAACTTACCATGGCAAGAGCAAAATGATTTAGACCAAAAGGGAGGGTGTGAGAGCAGTAAAACATGAGAACATCCACCAGTCCGGAAATGGCAAAGAAGAGATACACTGTTGCATACAAAATATCACCGACATAATGAAGAGGTTCACCTAAACCCGATGGATAGGCCGCTGCTACGGATGCACAAATCCCAATTCCAGTTACAATAAGTTTCACTAGACCTTCCACTGGCAAATTACTCCAAGTGCAACAAGTGGCACAAGCCTTTAAACCCTTATTTCTCTTCTTCTTTCCCAACCCTCCACGAGATGAGGACTCAAGTTCAAGTTCATTAAAATACTTGTTGGTCATGTCTGTTGAACTCGTACTTGATGCATCTAATGTCCATTTTAATCCAAAAGCCACAAATACGGCTCCTGAAATCAAATACAATACATTGCCGTTAATTCAGTTCAAATATCAGCCATGTTAATTTTGTAATATTTTTTACACAATGATATTTTCTAAAGACATTTCCTATGGTGAATTTCCGTGATTTTTTTGGGGGATGATAAAAAAAATTAGTTATGCAGTAAAAAATATCTTCAGCTGTAGACTGTAGACTTATAAAAAGAGATTGTTACGAATTTCTTTCGTTCATTGTCGCGTCCTTGACACACACCCAAAGATTTGGATAGACAGATTGATACATAGATACCGTAGAAGCTCTATTTGTATCGCACTATCCAATTGTATCGCAGCATCTAATAGTGTCGCATGACGCTATGCACTGTTCTAATTGTATCGCAGCTTCCAATAGTGTCGCATGCTCTATGTAATGTATGATGCGTACATATGGAGCATCTTATAGTTTCGCACTATCCAATACTATCGCAGTATCTAATAGTGTCGCAGTACTAAGGAAAAGATTCTAATAGTATCGCAGCGATACAAATAGAGCTTCTACGGTAGGTAGATACAAATATGTGCATACCAAATCAAAGAAATACAGATCACAGCTGTGAAATTCAATGTATAAAGTGTGAGCTGATTTCGTTTACTCTGCAAAAGATGCAAGAGGAGAGGAAGGAAGTCATTTAAGATTTAACTGTATCTCCACATGTTCTACTTGCCTGCACATTGAACCTATGATACATATTACATACATATTGCTATGGCAAATGGCCCACACAAACGCCGCTTAGTACATAGTATGTGTTTCATTTGTGTGAAGATTGAAAGTTAGTATGCAGGTGGCATACTAACTAATTTATATTACACTATAAAAGCTGTCCTTACGAGCAAACAAATCAATTAAAATGGACAGGATTATTAACTACTTCAAATTTATTACTACTGCATTCTTCCAGCTCAAATCATTATCAGCTGTTGCTGCGGGTTTTCATAGGGAAATAACATGTAAAATTTCGGAAATTATTCATAGTACGTAGATTACTTTCTGAGAATAAAGCGAGTTAATACCTTCAAAATAAAAACATCATTTTTATGTCAATATGTGCATTCATTATAAATTATAAATTTTAATTAGGACACTTACCGGGAAGAACATAACCAGCAAACTGAGACATTTTCAATCGGCAGTTATTCACAAGTCAGTTGTGTGAAGTTTTCAAGGGCAGAGGGCAGTTTAGCTTAAACGTTAAAGAGGATTCTTGATATCACTTTGTGTTGAGAAATAAAGGATGGATGGACAATGGACATCCGCCTCCTTTTCCTTCTATATTTATCTCTTGAATTCCCACATTTCAGCTTCACGTTGAATTCAGTTTCCTTTATGTACTGACCAGTACTTTTGAATGACTCATCCGTCTTGAGTCTCGAGTCTTGAGAACAGTTTAATACGTTTGCAAAACAAGCTGTGGGTTGACAAATAACAAGAAACAGATTATTATTATCATTATCAAACAAAAATAAATAGTTCAAGATCCAAGCCGAATAATAATAATAAAAATAATAATAAAGAACCCCTCTTGCACTAGTCTTACAAATATATTGTATTATATTTCCATTGCACTTGTTTAACTTTGTTTAGTGCTTCAGTTGAAGCATTCAATGTTTAACTATCAATTACATATTATGTCACATGCATGTACACATGACTGTACAGTGTACACTGTACACAAATGTGGAAATGTAACTACGTACCAAAATGCCTTGGACAGAACCGAAATTCTTTTATTTTATAATGTACATTTGTGCTACACTCTACATTCTACACTGTTGTGTTTATCAGATTTTTGTGTATATTTAATATTTATAAATGAGAGGCAAAGATGCATCAGAGGATTCTATCTTTTTATCATGATATGTGACTGTTCTTCGTCTTGATAATTTCAACTCTCGATACATCTCTAAATAGGTCTGAGCTTATTCATGTTTTTGTCCTCATACAAACCACAAACACAGTACACAGTCCTAGAATAGAAAATGAGTGTAGAGTGTAGAATTATGCATGTAAATGTAATGCAGTCAATTTTCATACTAATAACTAGTAACTGAGCACACAACATAATATTGTCACCAGTCATCAGTCACAAACACAGTAGTTATGCATAAAGTGTCCCGTCCTCTCTTGATCCGTCCACTGTTGACTTTGTATAGGGAGAAGTGAGTAGTCAAAGTCCGTTAATGTTTACATCTGCACATTGCACATATGTACATCTGTGCATAATATTACATACGTAGGCTTATTTTTCACCGTCAAAATTTAACAGCTAACAGAATAAGAGATTCTATATAGTGAGAATGAAAAACAGACAACAGACAGCATCATCACCATCCTATGATAACCGGTATGAAAATCTGTTCCTATAGGAATAATATTATTACAGTTGAACTAGGCTCAAAACTTGTCAGTATAAAATGTAAAGTATAATTCTGCCTAACAATTTATCATGGAGTTACTATAGTACTAATCTTATACTGCCTACATTGTAAAATAACGGGAACACATGTACAATGTACATCGGAGTCTGATTAAAATCCAAACAAAGTCCTAAAAAGTTTAACTAAATGAATGAAACATTTTCTGTACAATTATTACTGGTCTGATTATTCATATGTGTAAAATGTACGGAAGACAAATTATGACGAAGAAATTGGATGAAACACAGTCCATTTCAGAGCCGATAAGAAAAGATGACGAGTCTGCATTCTGCATATATTTACTTAATCTGTGTGTAATCAGCCTGTAATATTTTCTGGAGTCAAAAGTCAAAGTCAAAACAAAATGAAGACAACACAAATACATGGTAAATGATGATTTGTAAATTGGAATTCCTCCTTTGATTAAATTCAAGTCTGACTTAAAATATATTTGTGATATAGATAACTTTCACTCCAAATTTAAGCTCCATTTAAATAAGCAAAACTTTAGTGTTACAGTAATTCCAATTCTCACCTGTTGCTTTTTTATGTATTTTTTTCAGATATTATTTTCTTCCTCATTCGAGCACTTTTATAAATCATAAATAACTGACGCTTTTGTATATAGACTCAGTTTTCACTCAAGTGTTTGCTAAAATTATTGATATTTGAAGTCTGAAAAGATTTCACGATGTTTTATAAAGTAAAAAATATCAAATAAATACTTGTTACAAGCCACAAAGTTCAGATATTGACAGGATATAAGAGGAAATATAATGCACTTAGTATTAGATGATTGGTGAGACGACAATAAATCAGCAGGAAACATGATGGTACAGAAATGGCGATTACACATAACACATTAGACATTACGCATGTATTTTTCTATACATTATGCATACATGTTGAACATGTTCAACATTAATAGATTGAGTGAGATCAAAGTTGTTGAAAGTCTAATGAGTGTGCATACATAAATACATGTGATAGAACTGATGCTCCTCTATATGCAGAAGGCCTAATCATTTAACTTGTAAACATGTATATCGAGGCCATGTACATTGTACATTCAAGAGTATTTGTACGAGCTCAAATACAGATATACACATACAAGATACAAGCATCAGTCACCAGTATATAATAATATATATTAAACTTGTGCATATCAATTTCAATCTTACTTCAATCTACAATCAACTACTGTACCTACTGCACTTACAAATTACAACTAAAGCACATTTACCATTTCATTTATACGCGTTGAGTTGAAGAGAATACTGAAAACACAAAAATTTTGTCACTAGTCACAAATAATGTGCAACTTTACAAATATTTCCCTCATTTCCTCGACTGTTGATCTAACAATAAGTATAAAATACACAAAACTTGTAATTCTATCATTTTATTTTTTATTATTTTTTATTTACATCACAGACACAGACACAAAATTAACTTTGCTAACCAAAAACACATTTATATTATATTACTTTTTTACTTTGCAAAATAAAGATTCGCTTTTACTGTTACTCGATAACTATTGTTAGTTGTACATTTTGCGCTGTCTGAAATGTAGTAATGTAATGGCTATAAAGCAACATTTGACACTGATAGTAATAATAATTGTTGTCAATGGAACACGGTATCAATTATCAATACACAGTACACAGTACACAGAGCTTCCGTACAAAAGTACCAAGTGATTACTGAACACTACATACTGCACACTGAGCAGATGTCTAATATGAAATGATACTGGGTGTGTGTTTCACATATCACACATTATTTTTTTCCCCTTCCTGCTCTGTCCTCTGTACTGTTTGTGTATTCAGTATTCAGGATCAGTTTTATATTTTGTACTTTATACACATTCAAAATATCAAGAATCAAGAGTCACACCATTCCTTTTCATGTCAATGCAAATTACAACGTTTTTTTTCTGTTCTACTGTGTATGCGACCCATCTTTCAACCCATCAGTTTCATGTTTGATGCTACAACTTCTATAGTTACATGAGTATTGCATCATTGCCAAACGCCAAATGCCAACTTATTGGTCTAAGCTTCTCATCCTCATGACAATATGTATACAATGTACATGTAAAATGTAAATTGTACCAGCAAATGTGACTCTAGCACAAAACATGTGTGCCAAAATTATTTATTATTTCCCGTATGCATTATTGCAATCTACATTGCAATGTGTTCTCTGTCTTCTATTCTGTATCGACTGTGTATTGTGCATAGTGTATAGTACAAAGTGTGGAGTGTGTATCACCACATTTTATGTCTTTGTTTTCATTCCAACAAACTAATTAGTTGTAATTTATGAACATAAAGTATGTAGACTGCATACTGCACGCAGGTAGTGCAAACATTTTCAAATAAGAATGATGTGAAATATCAAATATCATTATAAACACAGTGCTAATAAAAATGATGCTAACAAATATGAAAACGATTGCTATTAGCTAGTACTGTGTATATGGTATATGGTGTATGTTTAAAACTGTCACAAGTCATAAACAAAAGAAAACAGACTATCAGCGATTTTTAAGAGAACATAATAATATAATATTATCAAATTAAAATTATATTAATGTATGTTCATGCAAAATAATAAATAATGCAAAAGATAATATACTAGTATATTCTCTAATATGTTCTTTTTGTTCACCTTACAACAATGTAATAGAGCAATTCATTAAATAAAAATAAAATTAATATTTATGAAACTTTTCACTATGTTACTCGACTCCTTCAAGATTTCACGCTTGGCCTTTTTTATACAATGAAAAAATGGTAAAAATAATAAAGAAAAAGAAAAATGAGACTGTTGTTGCAATATGCGGAATAAGTATAATGAGATCCATGCATGCAAATTGTCTCCATCCTCTTATTGTAATGAGCATTTTATATTATGCATTATGCATAGTACTACACCGTACACAGGTACAGAACAAATAGGATATTTCAATTTTTATTATCCTGTTTTTCCTTTCATGCAGACTTTGACTTGAACAGTTCAAAGTAATGCACATTATATAGATACATAGCTAATAGCGATGCATGGTGAACCGACAATAACAATTGCAGAAAATAGAATAGAATTTTTTTTTCTACTTTTACGAAAATTGAACAAATTGAACGGGGAGAACAATACAATTGTGTATTATTTTGTCTCTCTAAATTACTATACGCTATAACAATTTTCTGAATTCAAATTACAGTGTACACGGATAAACGTATTTTGACATTTCATTGTTGCGTTTGCAATGTTGTTTGATGTGGTACATAATATGTAGAGCTGTGATATTTTGACTAAACGTAAAATCGTTACTGTTATGAGTTATGAGTTTTGATGTGGCAAAGTATTGGATATGCATCTAGTAGCTGCCTTCGATAATTTCCAACTTTAAAATTATAATTACATTTGACAACTGACTGCTGACTGCAAAAGACAGACGGGGAATTTTGTTTACATCAATCCGTAAATTTCATTTCAGATTTCAGATGTATATACACTTTATGAATTTTATTGGAAAGCATGTTTTACCACAAATGTTCAATTCAGTATCCTGCACACATGAGATACATGTAAATATGGGGTTCTATTTTATACATGTGCGTATGTAACCAACCAGAGAATTATTCATGGTCTTAACTCTAATATTGTGAATATAGAATACAGAAGCCCGCAGTTTTCGTTTATACACGATCTCTAGTATGAATTACTGATTACTGGCGTGTTGTCCTTTTTCAATGTTTTTAGTTTTCAAAAAAAAATACTATAATATTGGCCAATAAATAAATACCTTATAAACCTTAATATTACTCACTGTGGTTGCTGCTAGTCACATGTCAGGGATATTTGTTTTTTATTTGTCGGCAATGCACATTTATTCGTCAAATCGTGGTGACACTATATACACTGTACAATAAATTCTAGTACATTGTTTGTTTACCACAATTCATAACACACAGGCAGAGAATCTTCACAGTCTCACAAGATGGTATATTTCATGTGTTGAATAAGTAGAAGCCTTGTGCTTCTTACACCATAATATTAAACCACAAACTAAGATTTGGCTTAAATTACATTACACAAAGACATCTTCTCATTTTTCATTGTAGAAATATACGATTAGTTTATTTAGCACACTCACTTTTATAATAAAATTCCCATGACACACACTTCAAGTATAACGTATTATCTTCACAAAATAAAATTTCAATCCATCTATTAAAAATATTGATATTTCTCTTTTAAAACACTAAACTTTAAACACTCCCGTAACGTTACTGCCACAATCCATGAGTCACACAACAACAATATGAAGTGAACTTGTGTGTAAAAATGACAACAAGAAAAATACTCTGTTGAACTGCAAAAGCAAAAGGGGGAAGAGCGCGATATCGAGTTAGGAAGGTAGCAGTAGTAGGTAGTAGGTAACAAAGTATAGTAAGTGGTAAGTTGTAAAGTATGGGTATGTGAATGTTGAATGTGGGGACAATCAACCAAATACCAAAGACATACTCTTGTCCCTTTGCTCTCTTGAATTCAAATTTACAGACCTATTTGTATATTCTCTGGAGTTCAAATACTGTAGCATTCAGCATACAAAACCCTGTATTAGTCGTAGTAGTAAAGCAAGTTTTTGACTGAAATCCTGAATCCTGATTCTGTGCACCGTGCTATGCATAATGCAATAATCATCAATAGTTATATGTTTTTCGCTTGACTTTACGTATTCTTTTCTAATTTTCTCGTCTGAAAGTACAGGACACCCTTGATGTGCAAACTACAGACAGATCTGTGATGATGCTATAATATGTGTTGTATTTGTCTGTGTGATGTGTTTATAGCTGTCTGTATTTCTGGGTTCTGGGCATTACTTAAAATATAATGTGTGTATATTTACTCACTCACAAAATGCCATTAGTCACACAAATGGAAAAACAATCGTAGTCTTCTGTCTTCTAATACATACCTAAGTATAATATGGTACAACTTTGCTCTGGAGTAAACGAATGTAGACTGTAGACTGATACCTATAATATAGTTTGCTCCCGTCTCATTTCCCATGTATTTAGTTTTTGGTAGTTTTTGTTCATTCTTCTTTCTGACTGTTGGACTATCTCTCTCTCCTGTTTTTTTTCAATGAATGTACCTTACTCTATCCAACAAACTAGCAGTACGAAATAATATTCTTTTTATATAACTAATGCTATACATAAATACTTACACACATATAGACATAATATATATGTATGTATGAATTGAGAATTGAGAATTCAATAGAAAACGAAACAGCTGCTTCTCCATACTTATTTTAGTGATCCGGTGTGTTATATGAATCTTTTATCATAGAGTCAGGGTACCTACTTCATACTGCAGATATGAATATTCAGACTAATATAGTTTTACTTAGGTAGTACATAGCATTTGTCCGTATCATACATAAACGCATATTATGTGCATATCCTCGCAATGTATGTAGTACATATTATTCACTATGTTCCATCCATTTACAAGCAATACTTATGGACTTAGCATCATGGTTATTATTATAAGGAGGTACGGAAACCCTCTACTCTTATTGATGTCCAGGGTGAATAAAAGTCAATGAAATTAAAACACGATTCGTATCTGGATGTCGGACATGGAGATAATACCATAAACTTTACACCGGTTGGTACCGCACACATAACATATAGGCAGCTTCTATAACTGGATTCTAGGTATTACTAGAATTTATACAGTTATATCTTATGTGTTGCTCACCTACGTATACCATGGTATTTTTTTAAAGCAAAAGCACCATGCGTATTGTTGTACAGTTACCTTATGTAAGTTTCATGATCTTAAACGGTATGTCATGTAACACAGTGCCTTTCCTGGCCAGTTCTTTGTTCTTTTAGCACGTTCTGGAATTACATTAAATGTTTAATTTTAACTTGTAATACATATTATTATTATGAATTATGAAGATGGCAATTTTAGACATGATACTTTACACACCAAAATGAACCAATGAATAAGTCTTTAATCCACTAGTTGAATAAAAGCTTTTAATCTTTGCATGTTAATAAAAACAATAATTATTTTTGCTACTCTTTACACTTTTTACAAAACGTTTTTTTTGGAAAGCAAATTTCACACATCAGTGTATATTTCCAATGTTGGAGTGCGCATGAAAAAAAGAGAAAAGTTTTGAAAAAAGTATTTCTATTTAGACTATTAATTAATCTGAAATACATGAATATATCTTGGATATGATATCCACAAAAGACTTTGATTGGTGATTCTCACTATAATACAAAAAATGTGTTTGATTTACTCGAACAAAATATTATGCCATAATAATTAATAATTAGTGCCTGATTCCTATGATATTAATCATCAGCAAATTGAACAACATCTCATCAGGTGTAAGGAATTAATTTGTTTTAGTACTTTGTTGTAATAGTTATAAATGCGCAGTCATACAATATCATAGTATATCTTTAGTAAGATAATGCGAGAAAAGTGTAGAAATAATATTAATTAGTTAGTCTAAAATATGTGCATATCCTGGAAAAAATATATATTATCATAACCACAGGGCATTGACCTTCTTCTTTCCATGAATCTTGTTTTCGTTGGTGTATAAATTCAAAGGTTTTCGCTCGCGCGCTGGAACTCTGGATCCGAAAATTTCTGACAAAAACTGCAAACGAGAACAAAGGGACAAAATCAGTACTGCACAAACCTTTGAACTAAGAGGAGTCAATTTTCATTTTGTCTGTCAAAACTTGTTCAACAAAAAATATTTACAACTGGAAAAATGGCAAAAAGTACAAAACCCCTCGACTTGACTGTAAAAAAGTAAGTATAATATATATCATTATTGTTTCTTGAACAATTAATTAAGTTAATAATTTAAATTGTTGTTGAAACTTGATTGATGATTTTTGTGATACTTTATTTGACTTAAGTGTGCATTTCATATTTCATATTGTTGTAAATTTTAGAATTTTGATGTACTTTTTTCTTTACACCACCTACATACATTTTGTATTCGTTTTGTCTTATGAGTTATGAGTTATGAGTTATGAGTTGTCTAATTATTGTTGAATATATATATTGTTACATTTTCATGTTTTTTAGACGAAAAAAGAAGGGACCTACAAATTTTTCTTGTCCATATGAGGGTTGTAATAAAACCTTTTCTAAAAAACTCTACATGGAATGTCATATTCGAGTTCACACACGTAATTAAAAGTTCAAATTATTATGCATGCATATGAATGCATTTTATTATCATAGTTAAAAGTTAAAAAGTAATAAAACAATAGTAAAATGAACATAATAATAATTTATTATACTGCTGTGATCCAAATTGCAAATAATCCAGGTGAACAGCCATTCGAATGTAACCAATGTGAACCTCCTAAGAAATTTTCGGATCAGAGTAATTTGAAACGTCATGTTCAAGCAACTCACCTTAAGATGAAACGCTTTGGATGTAGCCATTGTGGTAATTTTTTAATATTATTTTATATTATTATTATCAGTTATTTCATGTATATAAATAACAAAATTCTAGTATATAATATAAATTTTTTATCGCAATGAGCAATTAGATCATAATGTTTTATACCTACTTTTATAATTTATAATGCATAGTAATATTTGCACATATTTTAAACACATGTATAGGTAAACATTTTGCTCAATCCTCAAATCTTAAAGCTCATTTGTTGATTCATTCTGGCCAAAAAAGATTTGCTTGTGGAACTTGTACTAAACGGTTTTCTCGTAAAGATCACCTAACCTTGCATAGTACAAAATGTGCTGAAAAAACTAGGAAAAGACAGACTGATGTTGAAAAAAAGAATAAACGGAAGAAAGTAATTCAATCAACTTTGAATTTTCCCATTCAAAAGATAACAAGAAAGACACGCAAGATCAAAATTGAGCAAAAAATTGATTCAGAAAGTGGTGCTACTACTAGTAGTGCAACTACAACAGATGAAAATATGAGACGTGAAACTATGGATGAAGAAAGTACAGAAACAATTAATGACAGAACGATTGAATTTTTAAAACTATACGCAAATGAGGATCAAATTGTTCCAGATTCAATTTTTGAAAAACATGGAATAACTTTAATTGAAGTGACAGAAATGAAAATAGAAAATGATGATGTTGATCCCCTTTTTGATATTAATAATAATAATACTCCAACAACGGACGATAGTAACAATAATAATGATGATTATAATGACAGCAATGAAGCTGATAGTAATCATACTGATGATCAAGTTGTTCCACAAACACCGTAAGTAAATTCATTTGTATTAAACGTCATTAATTTAAATCTTTTATAAATAACAAAAAAGCATTAGAGCAAAAAAAATATATATGTTCCATCATTTTACAACTATTTTGATTTATCATTTTATTGTTAAAGGTATTTTAAAATTGAGGAAATGTCACCTGAGGATGAATTTTTTTATCAAGATGTGGCTTTTAACGTGGTGAGTTTGTTTGTATTACAATAATATTATTATTTATGTACATCTAAAATTCCTTTGAAATGTGTCCATAATAAGTTATTTTATATATATATTTCCAACTGCATAAAATACAAGTTTATTGTATAAATACGTTTCACAAATTAATTGAAAATGGTAAAACAAATATGTATATATGCTTCTCAATCATAATCATAATGATGATAATTATTACTTTATATTTTAGACTATTAGTCAAGAATCTGAAGGAGTTCAACAGATACGGGAAATGTACAATAATATTAATAATAATGGAGATCAAGTTCAAGAAAATTCTCCATTTTTACCCTTTCAATATGTACCCAATGGTTTCCCACCTTTACCTCCTTTGATTCCGGTGCCAGCTCAAACATTATCTCAAGAATTGAACTTCTTAACTAGATACCCAAGCTTTTCGTCAAGTCAAAATCAGTTGAGTAGTACTACTTTTACTGTTTTTTCTCCTCCTACTTTTTATTAAGTAGTGTAATCAACTAACGAAACAGCTTGTAAAAAAAACATTCAAGCTGATTCATTTCTTGAATGCTAACTATTATTATTTTAATTTACAGTATTATTGATTATCATAAAAAATGCTAAGTTTTTCCAGTCTACTGTTTACTTTGGATACTGTAAGTACATCATACAAAATGATTATTCTTGATTTATTTTAAAGTAAAGTAGTATTGATTATCTGGTTGTATCATAATATTTATTATATATGATACAAACCATTTCCAAATAATTTTTGTGTATACTTACACACAAATTATTATCAATCGATTCAAAGTATCAAAGTATATTATCATTATTATACCCTTTCGTTTATTGTTATCGTCTCTCGCATGATCGGATTATTTTCTATGGATAGTGTTGCATTATACTAATATTGCACAAAAATTCTTTACTGTTGTTTTTTGTTAATGTTACGTTAGTCATATATCATAATAATATAAGTAATATAGTCGTTTATTATCTATTATCTATTTGTAATTTTTTGTTATTTAAAAGTTTTGTTCTTGATTGTTACGAAAATTTAATATGTATATGTATAAGATTATCTAATTTTAGACATCGCATAGTCTTATATTGTTATTCTATTTTTCATTTGTTATTTGATTGAAAGTTTTTAACGATTTTAAAAGTAACTGGTTTGTATATATAAGAAAAAGTTAGTTTTACAATCAATGCTTTTTTCTTTGTGATTTCTAAGAAGTTTTATTCCAAGCTATGTAACAGTATTATATTATTATTATTATAATGTGTACTAACTTGCAACAGTTTTTAAAATGTTCTACCTTCTATGATGTATACCTACGTAGAAGGATTATAATATTATTCATTTTATCATTATAATGTTAAAACGTTGAATTAAAATTTTAATGCTCTATAATATGTAAAAAACGAACAGAAACATTATACAGACATTGGATTTTTTCTCCAATGGACTTGGGCTAAACTGCTCTCTTTTGAATCGCCCATCAGATCCTTTTGGGATACATACTATTTTTATCACACAAAATACAAATCATAATAATAATATTATATCAGTGCATTTTAGCAGAGTTTGTAAAATGGTATATTTTATTCTATACTATAGCTAAGGTATTATACATAGGTATTTTAGTTAAGTATCTAAGTATAGAAAATTTGAAGTCACTTTTTATTAAGCATGAAATTAAGGTTTAAAACATTTATAAAGCAAAGTACTTAAATACATAAAAGCACAATACACACAAAAGTTGTGATCAATAATAATAATGTTATATAGAAAAAATATACTCCATCATACTTAATAGTGAGTATAGTTATCTAGTTTAAAGATTACATTGGCAGAGTGTATAAAACTACAAAACACCAGCAGAAGATTGAAGATAAACATATATATATACATATATACATTTTACAAACATAGAAGATTACATTTAATGTAGAGAGACTCGGTTCCCAGAAGACAGAAGAGATACATAGATAAATCAAATTCGGCCGTGTTTGACAGCTCGTCGATTATTATTATTATTCAATATTGTCATTAAATCATTACAATTCTTCTTTTACTGTTCTCTTGTTGATACTGATTATTGATTATACTATAACTATAATAATATTCTTGCTGTTCATTATGAATTGCACATGAATCAAAAGTCTTCTTCATTAACTATAAGAAACAATCATCTTTACTTAACTATATATACACACACACAAAGTAACTGCTACGTGTTTTACGACCTTAGTTAATTAAAAACTTTAGTGGTATAGTTTTGTATTAAACACGTCGATCAAAAATGTGATTATTTCGTGAATAGTGAACATGTAATTTTACACTTCATATACAAAACACCGTCAAAAGAACTAAACTAAAATTAAAAGTCATTTGTCTTCTCATTGACGTTTGTTGACTGACTACTGACTACATTATACATATATATTTTGTAACATTTAATGTACCTTTTTGTTAAGGCAATCATGGAACTTTGCCGCATAATTGCAATTTGCAATTGATGCGATGCGATAATTATATAATTTATTATATTGCTGTGTGGTTGAACTTTTGTGTTGTCCTTCCAAAACAGGAGTAGTAGACCACAGATAAATATTATTTCTCCTGATGATCTGGTGATGATCGTTAAAAATCTAAACAACTTTAAAAATTTAATAGGCGGTCTTTGGGCAATTTGGTTGTTAACGTTTCTCTTCCTAATTTATTATTTAAGAGGACCCTTAAAAATAAGTGAAAACATCGGGATGGCGACTATTTTCTTGAGCTCTTTGACTCCAAAATTTTATGTTGCTTTGACCGGCACATCATCCCTTATATCTGGACTCATTCTTGTAAGTTTGATTCATTTTTACCATTGTCAATCTGTTTTTGTTTTTTTTTTTTGAAATTATATGAATGTGTATTCCAAGAACATGTGTCTGTTTTCTATAAGTATGTAGTTAAATATGCAGTTACTAATATAAGGTTTCAAATTTATGTCATTTCAGATATTTGAATGGTGGTATTACAGAAAATATGGAACATCTTTTATCGAACAAGGTATACTTTTGATCAAAATGACAATTTTTTTATCCAGAGTTAAAAGATATGAAGCATCTGTCAAAAGTTGTGTGACATTTTTGATTTGCGTAGTACACGCACTGTACTTGTTATTTGTTATGTCTAACTTTATAATGTTTATTTTTGTTTTTGTCCACCTTTTCAGTATCGTTAAATCACTTAGGACCGCTATTAGGACCTATGGAAATTAGTAATGGAAATGGAAACACAGAAAATGGTAGTAGCAATGGAACTGTCACAACAAATCAGAATCAACCGTCATCAGATTGTAAAGTTTGGAGAAATCCTCTAAATCTCTTTAGAGGAGCTGAATATCTACGTTATTTTCATTTAACTAAAAAAGGTAAAAGGCGTTGCTTTTATCAAATCCCTTTTCCTTTTCAATTTTTTTACATGTATTGAAATCTTCAACTGTATAATATATTCTATGTACAACAAAATACAAATTTTTATCATATATATATCTTAACGAACGTAAGATACGAAAACAGTTAGTAATTATTACATGTTTAAAAGTTGAAGTGCATACATGTACAGTTTCTCATTTATTTATCTCATTCAGTAATATATATTATAATATACTTTTATTTATTCTTTCTAGATCCTTTAACATTTTATGATATGAATCTATCCGCACAAGATCACCAAACTTTTTTTACATGTGATAGTGATGCTAATAGACCTGAATACTCTTGTAAGTACTATAAATTTATTGCATATTAACACATTAATATATTATTGATCTTTAGTATTAGGATTATTCTTATTCTTGTGACATATTCTATGATATAACAGTAAGGACCACTACTGGCTTTTGGATTCTTTTTAACCCATTTAGCTCGGTATCATATATGTTGTGATGGAAATTACACAAACTGCATTCCTGATATCACAAAAGTT
>JAQGBH010001251.1:0-34955 GCA_034698265.1 Sminthurinus aureus | reverse complement strand
TCTACCATGACAACAGTTACAATATGAGACACAATTTTTTTCACAATGTACGCCGTTTTTTTAACGGTACCCCATTATTATTCCATGTACAATGTACAAAACGCACATGTTTCTAATTCAATTTGTCAGAAGTCAGTAGTGTGTAGTCAACAAACTTGACTAAAATAGATGGACTGCTACAAAAATATGTAATGTGTGATTTGTGATTCGTACGATTAGATACATGACACGATTATCAATTATACTACTTGTTTCACACTTTACATTTATGTGGACGATTGCCATTTCATTGTTTTGTGTGATATTGATGCCAAATTCCAAAATTGGACAACCATTATAATTTGTAACATAAATAGTAAATATTATAGGAGACTGCATAGAAAAGTATGACAACAAAAAATATTACGTGATACATGATAACATGATACATGATGAACGGTGAATGTAATGTCATAACTTTTTGCAGTTGAGTTCACTTGTAGAATAAATACAAAAGTAATGATAATAATAACAATCATACAGTCCAAAACATGTATCGTGTACATATCATCACAAAAACGGAATCTGAAATCTGTAATGTAAAAAAATTTACAATGTACAAGGGCTGCGATTGAGAATTGAGACCATTAAAGCGAAACCAGTTGCAGAGCTGAGGCTGAGCCTGAACTCTTAAAACTCTTAATACTTTTTGTATTGGAGTTAGATGTTACATAAACATATAAGTGTATGGTAAATTGTGAATTATAATAACCCTTGTCATCACACCTTTTTGATCTGCATCGTTGTAATTTGTACGAAATACACACAATACAATTTTGACTATTGTATAATATAATATTGTGAGTAGTGACTTATTCTTCTTATTTCTAAATTCTAAAATATGATGATTTTTTGGGAGCAAAACACAAAACACAGATGATACATAAAAGTCTGAAATCTGAAATCCAATTAAACGCTTCAATTCTTCACTCTCAGTTCAAACAGCGAGGGTGTCCCTAATGTTTTGCTCTGCATGAGCATTAAGAATTAAGCATTGAGCATTGTGAGCAGTGATCATGATGATGAAAATAAGTCAAAGTAAGTTATTAAGTAAGTATTAGATTTTTTACGCTTTAGGATTCAGGTTTCAGGATTCAAGATGGATATAGGATAAATTTTACTTGCTTTTCCATCCGTCTTTCTATTTTTCTACCTGTGTATGATTTCTACATATAGGGAAAAGACCCACACCACACAACACCACAAAACATTCTAGCTAGATGTTTAACTTGTACTGTCTACATTGCATCTACATGTCATAAAACAGGGATTATAGTCAATACTCCTTGTACACTGTACACTGTATTTTTGGAGATGTGGGAAGTGCATCAGAGATTTGTAACTAACTGCGGTTTTTTCCCCTTTCTTCTTTTACAGATTGGCAAAAGATCCTTTTCAACTGAAAAATAATAAACATAACAAACAATGCACAATCTGCAGACCAGACAGATGAAGAAATGGAGAGAGCGAAACCATTTTATTGTACACAATACAAAATACAGAATACACATGGCACATGCCATATAGCATACAGGATCCAAAAGAAGCATAACAATAAATCTACTATCTACACAAGATACATACCAGAATATTAGAATCCTAATTCAGTTTCGGTTGGTCCATTGTAAAAAATTTGGTATGGGTTGCACATTGTATATTGTATATTCTGTCTGTACAAAGTTGACCATTTTGCACTCTTTCGTATGTAATATATAATCCAATGGTTAAAGGTACAGATACATGTACAATGTACAATATACATACAAACATACATAGAGAGAATCTGAGCAATTACTCAAGGAGAAGTGACGATTTGTAGATGGGAACGAAGGATTCAGAGTCAAATCGCTAAATTTGATTTGATTTCAAGTGATTCAAATTGTTGTGCATAATAAATGATGAATGTGATGTGCAATGTTGAATTTTTGAATGGACGTAGTACGTAGTATGGACTACATAGTGTAGCGTAATGTAGTGTAAGCGTGAACGTAACTGAACTCAAAATTCAAACTCAAAACATACGTCAAAGGTATTGTAGTGGTTTTTAGTTCAAATGATGGGTTTTTATTCAATCGAGTCATGGAAGACAGCCATAGAGAGAGAGAGAGAGAATCAAAATTAGATTGACTGTGTAATCCAAAGTGTGTAATAGATAATGTGGGGATGGATTTTGTAATGTGGGATAAGCTAAACAAATCAAGTCATTATAATCCACTTTTGACACTTGCCATCATCATTATTATAGTAATAAAGAGAATGAAATGAAAATTTTTCAGCAAGATGAGGGCGTAATTTCCCGTGAAAAACCAAGTTAACCAAAGAGAAGAAGTTGAAGAAGAAGAAGAAGAAGAAGATCGGCAATGTATCTATGATATCTATGATACTTGATTGAAAGATGAAAACACTTGGATTACAAAAACATTGTGCATATTTTTTCCATATGTATAATACATAATAGTGTTGCTACTGGTATTGTAAAACTTGTGAATGAGCTCATCTCATCTCGGCTCAGCTCAGCTCAGCTCAGCTCAGCTGAGTGTGCTGGATGAAGGTATGAAGGTATGAAAGAACGAAAGAATGAATGAATGAATGAAACAAGGAAGAAATCTCATTCACATGAATCCCAATTCTTGATGACATCCTTTTTACGCTCAAGCTATTTTTTTCTTCCTGGGCCGGCTAGGGTGAAATTTTTAATGCATAAACTGATATAAAAAGACTCAAATCTCATTGAGCCACATCATTCCATGGTAGTCTGAGGATCAGACAAGAACTACAGTTTGTATGTGTGTGTTACTTAATAATTTATCCTTTTTTTTATTGAATAAAAATAGTTTTAAGAAAAAAATAAATAAATAATTTTGTGATTTTGTGATTTGGATTTTTGAACTGGCTCAAATATAAATATAAAAAAAGTTCTGTGAATGTCTTTAATACTAAGAAAAGTGTCAAGTGTCTAAATTCTAGTGTGCCTTAACAAGGGGAAAAAACCCAGGAGAATTTCATCAAAATTGTGACAAATCCGTAAAAGTGGAGGGGCACACAAAATGCCCAGGCTTACCCATCATCACCATCACCGCTACCATAGTTTTATAGTCGCCCTTTTTGGAACGGCGACAGTTCTGTGCCTTAATTTACTAGCCCAGCCAGTCAGTGCTCAGGAAGTTTTCAATGCACCCGACCTAGGACCAAGTGTACAACAACGACCTTTACTTTTTCCAACTAGTTCAAATTCTAAACCAAATTCCAATAGTAACGCTAACCCTAACCCTAACAATACCCCTAACGATAATGATAACGATAATGATAATGATAGTAATGACGATAACGATGACGGGGACAATTTACTGATTTCTACGCTCAACTCCTTTGTGAATAGCGATAGAGCTAACAATAATAACAATAACAATCCGAATATTCAGAATATTCCGAGCGTGGACACGACTCAATCTCCTCAAGATAGTCAACCACAGTACAGTCATGACAATGAATCTGACGATAGGGAAAGAGAACAAGATGGAGAACAACGCCGAGATTCAGAGGATGATGAGGAAAGTGAGGACGGTGAGGAAGAGTATGATGAAGAAGAATCTGAGGACTCAGAACGAGAAGTCGAACCCGAAGAGAGAGGTAGTGAGAGAAGAGAAAGATCAGAGAATGACGGAAATCAGGAGAGTCGCGATGACAATGGTGGCGAGGAAGTTGAGTCGTATGACGATACTCCTGATGAGACAAATCCTAAACCACAATTTGCTCTACCTGACTATCTCTACCGTAGAAATTTGACTGACTCCTTCACTGGAAATGCTTATAATCGTAGTGCTAGTAATGACAATGACACACTCCTTGCGGATGGCTCCACTATCAGCGAGTCCAGAGTGGTCTACAAAGCATTACCAAGTGGTGATTTGGAGACTGCTGCCACTGGTTATGGGGGGTGAGTGAAATTTTTCATCTTTTTCTTTGAAATTGACTTTTATCATTTTGATTAAAAAAATCATACAATTTCAATGTAATTTTTAGAATAATTTCAATGCTTACATAAAGTACAAAAAATTTGAAAAGATTAGGCAGAGCTATAGTTTTTTATCACTTCATAACATAAGTCACAAATCAATAAAGTCAACTAGTGAAATTATTTTTTTCATGTATATAACACATTTAAGTTGTTTGTCCAAACAAGTTTATTCTCAAAAGATTTTTGACAAAATTTCTTATCGTATTTCAGTACTTTTTTTTTACCCTTGATTTATTCAACTTTACTGTTTTGGACAAAATGTTATAACTGTTCTTTCTAATTCTTGTAGCCATGGTGGAGGAGGTCATGGAAAAGGTGGTAAACACTACCAATCACATCATTCTTCAGGAGGACACAAGGGCCGAAAAGGTCATCATTCCAGTCAGGGATACAAAAAAGCCAACAAGGTATTTTATTCATCAGTTCTGTCGTTTTATACAAAGAATGGACCTTTTTCTGTATTCTGCATGAAGTTGACTTACTAATGAATGAAATAAATTTCCACGTGTACAGGGACACCAAGATAAAGCACAAAAGAAAGGCCATTATGGATCAAAAGGAGGAAAGAGCTCTGGTCACAAATCTGGAGGAAAACATTACGGTGGTAAATCACATGGAAGTCATGGAAAGAAACAAGCATCCTACGGGAAGAAAGGAGGTATGTTGAGCCAAACATTTTAAAATATCTTAATTTACCAATCAAAAATACTACGGATAAAAAGTAACGTAATGAATGCGTCTTTTTTAAATCAGGTCACAAGAAGGGACACAGTACCAAAGGTTTCCATAATACATATCACAAGGATGAATATGCCAAGAAGAAGACCTTCTATGATGACTACCACAGTGGAGGACATCACTCCAGCCATGGAAAACATGGAAAACATCACAGCAATCACGGAGGAAAGAAACATCATGGAAAGCACCACAAGGTAAAATGACTGGAATACTAGTGAAAATATTAAAAATGGAAAATGACCCTTTGGCTTTGTTCTGTATTTTACATTCTACAAGTAAAAGTCATGCTAATACATTGCTGTTCTTTTCTGCTCTTCTTCTGGGGAACAGGGCAATTGGCAAGAGAAACATCACGGACAACAGGGACATCATAAGAAGGGACATCACAACAGCGCAGACAAAGGTCACAAGTCTCAACATGGAGAGAAGGGCAACCATGGTTACCACTCATCACATGGAAACAAGGGAGGTTCCCATCACAAGAAGCAGCATGGTACTTACACTTAACCATTTTACAAGCTTTTCTCATAGATTTTAGGCTCGTTCTATGATATATTTTGTATATTTTACATTTCACATGCTAATTTTTAGTTTTTTTTTTCGCTCCTACTCTTAACAAAAGTATGCATAAAATACACGGAAACCAAAAACCAAACCGAACCAGTATTAGTTTAGTTTTAGTCAATAGATTTTGGAATATGGGCGGCTCTCTCTTTCTTTCCTTCTTTCATTTTCTTGGTTTGGTTTGGTTTTGGTTTGGCTGTGGTTATGGTGATCCATCTGTCTAAATCATCTTTGAATCTAGAATCTTGAATCTTGAATCTTGTTTCATCTTCCTACAACCTACAGCACATGCTATAAAATTTGATACATTATTTTTTCATTAGATTCCACGTACATTGTACATATTAGTCAATGAGATATACAGAGTAGATAGTCCTGATAAATAGTAATATAATACAATAATATAATATGTGTGTTTGTGCGTGTGTGCCATGAATTAATGATCCTACTCCCGTATACATTGTACATGTAATATTTAATAATTCCTCATGGATCTCTTTACTATTCACTATTCACAGTAACTTGTGTGATGAATTGCCGTGAGTGTTTATGTGTGTATGATGAGATTTAGTTTCGTCTCTATGATTTTGAATTTTTTTGTTGCTTCTTCTCTTTCTTTTTGTACATAATATGATCAATCGATTTATGAAATGTCTTGATCCGTACTCCTCTGTACACTGTATTCTGTATTCTGTACTTTTCAACTTGCCCTCATCATATCCATCCTCCATCCATCCATCCATCTGAATTTAATACACTTGATATATTCATGAGGTCTCCACCCTAAATAGAATAGAATATCTGAACATAACAGAAAAAACTCCTAGTTGCCTACTGCCTACGCTTCACCGTAAACGTTTCCTTCATTTTAACTTGGAATCCTCAGCTATAACTGATTTCATAAAATATGCAGTCAAATGCTTGTACTTGAATCTCGAATCTTGATTCTTGATTCTTGAATAGTTGAATGAATATTGTATTATATTACATTATATTATCCTGTGTATTCCTGCAGTAGATTACCTCCTGCCTTGCCAACTACATATCAGCCATGTTATATGTTAGATTTTAGTGTGGACAGCCGAGTTGAAATGAAGTGAAAAAATTTAAGGCTGAAATGTTGAATGTTGATTGCTGAATTGTATGTAGTATGTTGAGTGTAGAGATGTAATCGTTTTAGGCAAATTCACCAGATACCAGAGATTGTAGATTATTTTTGATAAATGAATGTGCAAGGCTGCAGGAGTTGTGAATTGTAAATTTTGAACTGTGAATGGAATGAAATGGTGAAAGGAATTTTTCTAATGCCTTCTTTCTCTTTGTTTTTTTTGTTTTTTAGGAGGTTACGGAGGTCTGTGAAGAACTCAAACTTGGATTTACAAATGCATCATACATTTTTGAATTTGAATTTTTGACTGTCTCTTTAAATTTTATTAAGTACCTAACATTCCATACTTTTTTTGTTGACTAAAAAACTAGGAGGTGGAGGAGGTACAAATTACTAAAAAAATGAGAGGGAGGGACGGATGGCCTCTCGACTCCTCCATAAAAAAACTGATTTCATTTAGTTCAAATTTTGCATTTGAACTCGTTTACCAGGACCTGTTGTTTTTGAAATTTTAAAAACATGAGACATTTTTGAGATTTTTTCGAGAAAAACTAGATTTCATCCTGAGTATTTTTGCCAAACATTCATTTCTATGTACCTTAAGAGTCACTCAGTACAACGGTTCAAAGATGGAAAATATTTTTACGATATTTAATCTGACTTTTTACACTTGCCATTTCTACAGTTTCAAACGAGGTCAAACTGTGACCCCGGGTAAAATCACCTCTAGAGGTCACGATAAGTGATAGATATATAGTTTACCGCATAGATTTACCCAGAATCTTGCCAAGTTTTACATTAAATCCTCAAAAATACGTCATTCGTTTTGTTATTTTAAAAGAAACAGGTGTGGAATAAAGGAGTTCATTTGTAATTTACATTCAATCACTGATTATTTTTATTTTCTTTGTTTTTCAGGAGGAGGTCACGGAGGTGGTGGATATGGAGGTGGTCACAAAGGATATGGTACGTATTCTGCATTATGATGTCCCTAGGAGAATATAAATGTGTTGGAAAATTTAATGTCAAAACCTGATGTCAAAATGTTTTGAGTTTATACCTTAATTTTTTTTTTACATTTTTGTATTTTTTTTCAAAAGGAGGAGGAGGTGGAGGTGGAGGGCACAAGGGCTATGGTGGCAAATGATTCCAATAACTCTCAACCCAAAGGAAAAGAAGAAGCGGATGAGAAAAGAGACGCACGAAACGTTTCAGCTTCTCCAATAGCAATGATGTACATAGTCAAAAGATTACAAGTAGCTATAATACTTTTATATTTTTTCAAGAAAACTGGAAAATGGAGGGGAAAAAAAGAAGGAGCAATAAGTGGAAAATTCCAATCCCAATGGTTCACCATTACCAACGTATTATGTTTATTATGTATTTTTTGTAAAATAATGATTAGAAGAATGAAATTTCAATTCCAATCCCATCAAAATGAAAAGGAAAAACTTGCCTTAGATTATTTTGCGGACGTTTTATTTTCATAGGTAGATTTGTAGGCAGATAATATACTACATACTACATACTCCATAAATATAGGTAGATGGTAGACGGATAGATAAATATTTTGTTTGTTTATGTTACGTGTTTTGTCTTGTGTATTGCGTCTTTTTGTCTGTGTACATTGTGCATGCAAAAAATTATACGTCTATAATGCATGACACTATCTGTTCTATTTATCATATGTCCTATGCCCTTTGTCTTTTTATACAAATGTAATGGGTGTATGTATTTGTCAAAATTATTTTAGGAAAAAAACTCAAACCTTGTTTAGTTGTACCTACTTTACTTGAGAACTGATAATTTGTCTTGAATTTTGAATTGTGAATCTATATAATATTTCCACTATGTATTATATATTATATCATACAGACAATCTATTATCTTTGATGTGTCTTACACCTTGTGTTGGGTTGCTAATAATAATAATATTACTATTGTCCCTTTTTATGGACTACAATCTACAATTGCTAAAAAAAAATACCATTATTATTGATTATTGATTAGTGATGTTTCTCCCGCCTCCCACACGACAAACGTTGAAGCTGAAAAGAATGAAATGACTATCAGATAATTGAAAATTGAAAGTATGTACACTGTACACTGTAATACAATACAATATAATATATAAACCTTCTGATAAACAAAACATCAGTACATCTAAATGTTAAATATTGCTCATCTTCTTTATTCCTCACGTTTACATCATACACTTTTTCATCAATTCATCAACAGTAGCAAATAACAAATTATTTAGTAAGAAAAATACACAACAATAGTGTATATTATTGTTAATTGTTATACACTTTATGCTTCTATTACAAAACTTACAATTGACAATATATCCATATTGTAAAATCACTCGTCTATTGTTTTTATTTTTTATTTTCAATTTTCACTGCTTGATTGACAAGTAACAATTTGCTTCATTTGATCATTTGAATCGGAATATATCTAATATCTACAAACTACAGCCTACAGTTAGCTCGTTATATATTATATATTATTCCTTGCAACTTGCAGCTGACTGCTATGATATTTTGCCAATTACCCCACGCCACACACAAACATCACAAATTGTACACGGTACACATTACACATCAGAATTTTGAATTGCATTTCATTGGCATCTCTCTTTTTAATAACAATTTGCTCCCGTGACGAGTAGATCGAAGATGGATATTCAATTTGTAGAATGTAGACAGTTGCATAATGATAACAATAACAATAATAATACTGAATAATCATCATAATCATAATCCTCTTCTTTTTCTTCATATCATTATTATAATCATCCCTCCAAATTTTAATCATAGATACAAGATACGAGATACGAGATACGTTTAATCTGTTACATAACTTACCTATACTCTGATCTCTGATGCATCTGCAATCTGTAACTTATATTTTATATTACACATTATGCACAGCTATTTCTAATTCCTAATTCGTACAGTATTTTCAAGGTTTGATCAACTATAAAACGAAATGTGTTATAAAGTGAAGTATGTGTAATGTTCAACTTTAAATCCATTTTAATTTTTCGTTCACCTCGTGACTAATTACGATTAATTACGGGCTAATTTGATTGGATTGAATTAGATTAAAAAACAATTGGCCACCTTCAAACCTCTAATCCCTTTTCCCACCTCTTTTAATTTCACCAATCCACCAATAAGTTGATAATTCATAAGTAGGGTAAGGTGAAAACAAAAAATCAGGGAGAACGAGTTGCATTGATATAAATTATAGAGAAAATTAACTCTGAATTTTGATGTATGTACAATGTAGTTACAATGTACAGAGTCTAGAGTCTAGAGTCTAGAGCATTGAGTTTAGTTACCTATTTTTTTCTTGTTATTGAGGATTGATAAGTGTAATACATTTGCTTGTAGTTGGTGTTTTGTGTGTTACACGAGTTAATGAGAGAATGGAAGTTGCTCGTACACGATCCGAGAATTCGGGTTCACGAACGTGTTTATCCATAAAAAACAAATCCAAAATAAACCTGTGTATTTTTGTGCATACTCAATACTCAGCACTTAAATTGAGATTCAGAGTTGGAAAAGTCAACCTTCCTCATATAGTGAAGAGTTTAGATTATAAAGTGTAGAGACTTTTGTACACTGGATACAGTATACGTGATATACTGTACAGAACAGAATGCAGATTTCCACTTTTGACTCTAAAGATATGCCAATATGGATAATGGATGTACAATGTACAATGTACATAGAAGGATTATCTTTATTCTTTATGGAAACACATTATATTACATTTTGATGTTGTGGCTCTTTGTATTAAGTGTTCAGTGTTCAGTGTGTATAGGATAAAAGTAGAAATTTTCACGTTAAAGGTATCGTATAGTTTATAGATCGTGGAGGAAATATATTTTGTTTGTCATGCAATATTATATTATATTATATATTATATCGTATGTTGTGTGTTGTGTGTTGTATATTTGTATTTTGTATACATGCACATAAATGTGGAACTTGTAGATTGTGGATTGTGGATGTTATAATAATAACTATAATGATAATAATAATAATAGGAGTAGGTTGAGCCTTCTATAAAGTTCTTTGCATGGGTGGGGGCAGAGAGCAAGAGCAAAAAGACTAGCTGACTGACGGACGACCAAGTCGAAGACGATGAATGTGTACTAAGCCAAAACCAAATCCAAAGCCACACTGTACACCGTACACTGTACATTGTACAATATACAAAAGGTATGAGTATGAATATGAGATCAGAGAGTGGGGTAGCGAAAGAAGGATTTTCATTCTGTAAAGTCAAAGCCAAAGCCAAATACAAATACAAATCCAAAGCCAAAGCCAAGCAAATTATCTCCGTGGCCAGACAAAGTTAGACAGCCTCCCATCCACCAACTCACTAAAAGTTCTTCTTCTTTTTCTTTTGCCATGCCATGAAGTATGGATATGGAGTTTTAATGTTAACGTGAGCTTCTCTCTCATCGTCTCTCTCTGTCGTATCGCATCGTATCGTATCATATCATACTATTTCCTTTCACTCTCCTCACGTTAACAACATCAAGAACGACTAGTTGAAGGGAACTCACGGAACACGGAGAAGCAAGAGCAACAAGCAAGCAGATTCGCACATCCTTCAGTTATCATCGTCATGTTGTCCATTCCATTATTATTATCATTATTAGTGTGTCCATAAACACAGGAACACGCAAAGTCCCAGTCCAACGGATCCACACAGAACACCTGTGCTTCACATAATATCACATTGTTTTACTAGTACATACTACATACAAGTATCCATCTACACATAAAACACACACAAATAAAATATTCCACTCGCTACATTTCTTCTTCGGTATCTTTTTAAATCTTGTGAGAAAACAATTTTCTCACAAATGGAATAGAAGAAAGAAAAATAAAAAGGAACATTACGTAAACTTTTTTGATACGCCTTCGTGTACCAAAAGACAAATAACGTTAGATATACGAACCAAGAAAAATATACCGCCGTGTTTGTTTTTCACACATGATATTACAAAAAATACAAACAAAGATCTGGATGGCAGTGTGGTGACACTTTCTCTGTGTACCTGAGAAAAAATTTTGTGTATTTTTTTCAGTTTTTCTACAACAAAATAAAATAAATATCATTCATCTTGCCGTCCTTCAGTTTTCAACATCAACATCAATATTTCAAAACCTTGGACAAGGTTTACTGTTTAATATTTATGGTGATCTGTAAAAGTTTTAGCTGATAAAGAAAATTATCATTATTATTACTTGCAGCATTTTACGTCCACTCTGGTTTTTAATTGTAATTCACTCAACACTCTACAACGACCTTTTTGTGCTCAGTATTCCTCTACATTTACTATTTACTTGTGTTGATGGTTAATGGTTTGTAAGGAAGCTGAGGAAGTTGCAAGATAATAATAATTGACTTGTCGGTCTGAATATCAATATCAATATCAAGATATTCAAAACATCCACGCGAACAATTAAAAGAAGAAAAGTGATTAGAATAATTAATTAATTGGTTGGTTGGCTGATTGATTGATTATTACCTTGTGCCTTGTGACTTTAAACTTGGGATTGGGTCCAAGTTGTCCTCATGAATGTGCATGTGAAGATTGAGGACTAGATTGGAATCATAATCATAATCACAATCACTCCAATAACATAACAACAACTCGACGTATAACATCTACGACACATACATGCACAATAACGCTGTGTCACCTCAATTCATTTTCATTTTCATTAGATCGACCATCATTGCTTAATCCGTTGTCGACTGCTGATTGATCGTCAATTGTTGTTTATGAGCAGTCACTTCCTTCCGCCTCCTCTGTCTCTGTAATAATGAAATGTAACCATTGCACATGAGGCCACAGTGATAAGACTAATATACATAAATCCTAAATACAGACGCTGAAGAACATGTACAGATTGTACATGAAATATATACTACGTAATACATTACAGTTTTACAGTTTAGTGTTTTAAATATTTCAACGTTCAACTACACAGTATACATACAGCATACAGCGTACAGTAAAAAGGGCAAATTCAAAATTCATAAATTGTCCAAGTTTGGAAATCAAGAATCAAGACATGTGACTAAATAAGCAGAAACAGCAGAGGAAAAAAGTAAAATAACCGAGTGATTTGATTATTGTACTTTTATCTTTTATAATTCGGATTTGGACTTTTGGATTGAAATTGGTCATAATTCTTTTCTCCTTGCATCCTGCAAGCTAAAATACATACATACAGAATACAGATAGATCTATGTGTTGTATTATATTTTGTATTTGTATGGATTTACCATCTATATGTGCATGTGTCGTTGAATGTGTTTTGTAGTGTTGTGACTTGTGACAGTGGCGTATATATCGTATTTTCATTGTATTGTATTGTGTGTGTGTTTAGTTAATACCAGATAATAATAATATTCATGTGTGGAGGGAATAATTCAGTTGCAGTCGCAGTAGTAGTGGTAGAAGTGAGTGAGTGGATTTGTGGTTCTTGTTGTTGCTGTTGTTGTTGTTGTTGTGGGCGAGGTGGATAAAAGCCGTGTGATAAATTGTAGTCGGAGGAGACTCCAGATTAAAAAGGTGAGAAGTGTAATTTTTGTATTTTAAAATGGGTATGAATTAAGAAGCGAGAAAGCCAGAGAGCGAAAGAGAGCGAAAGAGAGAGATTTACTTTGTACCATCATCTTTATTATTATCATTATAAAATTTCCTCTTCCTCCTTCTCTTTGTAAAAGCTTGTAAACATTTGACTAAGCTCAAACAGCCCATCAACTATCATGTTTTATTATTCCAGTGTCCAGTGTGTTAGGCTATAATATATAGCTTAATGTGTACTATTATTGTCTATATCTGTATCATCATCCTCATCATTTTCATCTGTATATGTAAGATGTGCCATTAAATCTATAGTAGGAGAATTACACAAGAAAGGAAAAGAAATGGTAGTCGTCGTCTTCTCAACTCTCAATTCTCAATAAAAGGCAGAACGGGTATAATGTAGAATATAATGTCTCATACCTAATGTATGTATAATGTACTTGAATAATACGTGAACAGTGAACAATTTTCCGAGCAAAACACTTTCCTCCTCCTCGTCTTCTCCTTTTTCTACTACTTCTTGTTCGTTATTTCTTCTAGATTCTAAATTCTAGATGTCTTTTTAACTATTCCATTTCATTTCAATTCAGTATTCAATCCAATCCAATCCATTTCATTCAATCTCGAATCTTGAATCCATCGTCAAAAAAACCATCATTCCATTCCCTTCTTTCATTCTTTCCATCTCATTTCTGTCCATCTTCTGTCTCTCAGGAAATATGTAAAATGTAAAATGGAGTGGAATGGCATGGCATGTATGTTGTGAAGGGAAAAGGAAGGATAGTTAGTTACTTCATCTTTCATCCTCATCTCATCTCTTCTGGGAAGAAGAGTTGACCACCTAAAAAGAATTATTATTTTATCTTCCTCTGATGTGCTTCTACCTAAAATGCTATACAGTCAACAGTGCACCATTCACAATTCAATATGTACAGTGTAGAGTGTTGATATGAATGCGACCAACGCAAACTTATTATCAAAAGCCAGGCTGACCACTCCATGCCATGATCCTTATAATTTTTTGACTATTACGTGAACATTTTAAACTCTAAACTCTAAAGAGTCTAAAGTTTAAAGTCTAATATGATGCATAATAATGTTACACATGTTTTACATGTTTTCAATGTTGCATATTTGGACGTTTATTATGTATGTCTGAATGTTTACTGTATGCTGTATTTTGTATGGATAAATATGCATACAAAATAGTCTCTACCATGAAATGAAGAATGAACGAAACTATGAAGATTGTTTGCTGTTTGTAGTGAAAAACCTAACTGTGTGTATATTTGTATATGTATCCATGCGTCCATCCGTCCATCTATCTCTTCCATCCTCCAGAACAGAACACAGAACAAGTAGATAGGTAATAATAATATAATAAACTATGACTAAGAGAGTATAGCATGAAGCATAATATAGATAGACTATACATGGAAAGATAGTATAATATAGTGATGGATAGGGGTGTGTGTGGTTGGTTGTGTATTGTGTATGAGATTGTTCCAACAGGTTTTTTTACCTCTCTTCTTCTCCTTCTTTCTTTCTTTCTTCAATCTTGCTTTGCTCTTGTGGTCAAGGGAAGCCCCTGAAATTCATATTTGGACACAACACCTGCTACTATTTTTGACAATTCTGGTCATAAATCCTCGGGAAACCATTCTTAATTCAGAATCCGTTGAAATCCTCATGTTGGAAATGATAGGAGAGGTCTTTAGCAGGTCAGAAAAAACCCCGTTGAACTCCCTGTCTTTGGCAAATCCATTTTTCTATGCTATTCATATAGCTATACATATAGATTATATACATGTATAGTGAGATACATCCAGATTCATCATGTACCATATACAAACGCACATATAGATATAGAATATAACTATAGATATAGAGACAGCTACAGATACAGATACTTGGATGCACCATACATAATAATAATAATAATATGAGACAGTCAATGATGAATACACAATTGTCACACGGAATACATATGTCTCATGTATCTATGGTATGGAGTATGGAGTATGTACGACATTCACTTGAAACGTGAAAACCTTGGAGGTCAAGTTAATAATGTAACACGTAAGTGTGTGTTTAAATCGTACAATGTATTACATTTAGAAAAATAAATAGCCTGTATTATATCTAGTATATTTACGTATATTTACGTGTGTGTGTGTTGTACGTATTTTGTATTGTGTATTTTGTATACTCTAGTTACTCCATCACCGTCACTAAATTGACTATAGAGGTATATTATACATTTACATGCCAGTATCATTTTGTATTATTAGGTGATACACAGTGTACAGAGTTCAAGTACAAAGTTGGTTGGAATTAGCATTAAAGTCAGGATCAGCATTGGAGTTAGCGTGCTTAGAGTCAACGGGTATTTTGTCAATTTAAAGACGCAAGATTCAAGACTCGAGAGTCGAGAGTCGAGAGTCAAGAAGAGAATGAATAAAAAACGGTGGACACATCATCTCACCATTGTTGGAATCTTTGTTCCTTTTCTTTTCTGCATCTGTATCTAGTATCTAGTATCTACATCAGAGTTGGAGTCAGAATCAGAATCAGTCAGTCAGACCTTCACCCTATTTACCTTTTTTGGAGCCGACATTGCTATTTTCTACTGCTCACTCACTTAGCTCCTTTGCTTTATTGTGCTGTGTTGTATATTAGGTATTACTTATGCATTAAGCATTATGTATCCCATGATAATATTCCCTGTTATTGTTTGTTAATGGTCTGACTGTGTACTTGATTTTGATAATCTTTTATGTAAGACCAGCTCTGTTCACTGTTTTTTGTTGTTCATTTCCATTTTCCATATCACTTGTAATCACATACACATTGTTCCGTAACACGTCAGAAGAGGCAATCAAAAGGATGTAGTGTACATTGAAAATTTACTTCCTCTCTCAATCTCTCTCTCTCTCGCTGTTTCCCTCTCTTGATTCGTAAGTGTACATTGTACATTGTACACTGTACATTCTATTTATTTATTACATCCATCACTAATTCTGCGAACTCTAATAATAATATTAAAGCATGTAGAATCAACACAATAAATAAATGAGGATAAATAGGGATCAATAACGAATTGTTATTGTTAAACCTGTGTGTTGTTGTTGTTGTTGTGGTTGGTTACATCATTTCCTCAAGACTCTAGAGATTAAAAAGATATGAATGTATCTAAATATTAAAATGAGAAATGAAACATGAGACATTTGATGGATGACACAATAAACTTTTCCTTTCATTTAAATAATTATTAAATCAGGTACTCAAAACTCATAAAGTACAATCAGATGTTTGTGCACAATGTACGGTGTAAAATACACATATGCATTATGAATTATGAACAGTAAATGTGACATTGTCTATTTTTCTCGTTTATTTATAGAGATGGTCGTCAGTCCATTAAGCAACAATACCAGCCGGAGTCAAAGTAATGATAATGATGTGACGTCGGAAATGATGGACTCGGCACGAGTTGGACTGGATTACATCATTGACAATCCAGATTATGTACAGAAACTCGCATCAGGTGAGAAAAAAATTATGCTTTCTGACTTCTTATACTGTGTTTAATGTTACATGACTTTGGTTTTTGCTATAATTTACAATTAGCATTTCGTATTTAGTATACCTACACTTTTTGTTTTCTTGTTGTCACAATTTTGACTTTTAACATTTTGCTCTTTACTCTTAACTTGCCTTGACACGTTTGACTTTTGACTTTCATATTAATATTAATATTAATGCAAACGAAGGCAGTTGCAGTTGTTTGTTCGTTCGTTCGTTGACGGAATTTTGATGTTCATTTTTATGCTTGTTTTCATGATCAAGCTATTTTATTTACCAAACAAAAAATCTTGTACAAATAATGTATCAAATATTAATATTAATACCACTTCAATCTACAGTCTACAGTCTACAGTACAGAGAATACACAGAAAATATGCGAGATTATTATGACTATGACCGAGATTATTAATGTGAACAGTGTACAGAGTAAAGTGTAAAGTGTGGTAGTAGGCGCACGCATTATGCATTAAATGCGTGGATTGTTTGTGTTGGGTGTTTAGTGTTTGGTGTTGGGACGTGGACGATGGATGAAATCGAATGTTAATTTAAATTCAATGTGATGGTTGCATAATCGATTTGATACATATGATATGCCGTCCCTCCTCGCATGTTTTTCTATTTACTGTTTACACTGTTTACTATTTAATATTATTTGTATTTGTATTTGAATTCTCCATTTACATCCACATTTACATTTTTACACATTCCGTACAGACTGCAGACACAAACATGGCGAATGAGTAAGGAGTAAACAGTACCGAGTAAACAGTAACACATTTGTCATGTGATTGAATCTTAGATTCCACTCACAATTCACAATAACACTCACTCACTCGATCACATGGAATTCAAAAATATATTTACATTTTAAATATATGAGACGTACATTTTGCCTCGGATCAGATTATGGATTTTGGATACAGTTACATTTACATAATAGAATAGAAAAAATCAGTCGAGTTGACTGGCACAGTTTAACTCATGACTCATGCCTCATGCATCGTGATACAGCTAAAAAAGACAAAAAAAAGACAAGAAACTGACATGAATGTAACACAATACAATAGAATGAAAACGAATATGGATGAGCTATGAAGTCATCATAATTTTAAATTCTAATAGCGTGTAAAATTCATGGTAAACAAAACTACACGATGCGGGGTACATCGTTCTGAGTTTTGAGCATTGAACATTAAACATTGAGTATTGAAGGTGTCATGTTATACTTTATTGATTTGTTAAAGTATTTAGCGCATCTTCTTTCTTCTATATTCTGCCTTGTTCGTATTCATGTTTCATATTATTTGAAATGAGAGTAGTAATTACGCAATGGAATATCGGCAATTCTTAATCGGCAATCAACAATCAACAGAAACCACTGCGAGCTGTGAGGCCAAGGGGCGGAGAAATATTGTCAAAATTTCTGCTGTAAAGAGCTGAAAAAAAAGGATACAAAGTGTCAAGTCAGATGAAATCAATGAGATTTCCGTTTCTAACTCATTCATCATCATCATCATCACCATCTAGACACAAATTAATGTATAAGGGCAAAACCAGTACAAAAATGGAAGAAACATGATGCATCATGATCAGCCAAAATCACTCCATAATCGACGATAGAACATAAAACATGATATCCAGAATACCAGAATATTCCATATTCCATAACCACAATAAAAATGACGTGTTTTTTCCCATTGTTTATCTATATTGGTTATTGGACAAAGCGGAATTAATAGTGTTTGGTATTGCATAATGAATATGGGAAATGGGAAGTGAGGGGGGGGGGGGGGAATTGTATTGTACAATAAGCAATAGACAACATGATAAAATAACAATAAAGAAGAGTATAGCATGGAAGTAGAAAATGGCACACGAACAAAAATACACCATGTACTCTTACTTTAAATGGCCTTATTCCTTGTCGTTGTCATTGTCGTTATCAACGTGTTTTAAAACTACCTACTCATTACCAATTAGTGTTAGTTCATATTGTTGCTGTTAATTCCCATTGGATGAAAGAAGGAAGAAATAAATAAATAAATAAATAAATAGTTTACAACAATTAGATAAAGTACCTCTATGTTTGAGAATGTAGAATATAGAATACTCGTAGATAAAAGAAGCTTTTGTATTCCACATGTGTGTAGTGTGTAGTATGTACGTATGGGATATTTGATTGAGTGTGTGTAGATGTGTGTGGTGCACCTTGGCCAAAGATGAAGAACCTTCAATTTTGAGATTTATGAATTCACTGTTCCTTTTTCGTCCTGACTGGGAAAGTGACATTACATCCATCTGCCTAAATTTGGGCTATTGCGAGGACATGGGAATGATTTTCTTCCAATAACTTGATACCTACTCTTAATTACAACTTGTGTCTGTCTGAATGTTGAATGCTGAATGCTGCATCATAGATATTCTGCACTCCGCTACTTATCATGTACATTACATATTACATCATTATCATTATGAATCGTGACAGCACAAGCTCAAACACAAGCAACAGCAAAAACAAGGAGACACAAGAGTTTTGTATATTATATTTTAGACGAAAGGAACATCAACTGTCTTCTATCTATCTATCTAGGATACCTATCAATCTTTCTTCTGGTTATGATACCATTCATTTGTCTGTGCAACTCAACTTCCTCCAATATGACCACATAAAGGTATATTATGTATAAGACATGAGAAAAAAAAATTAAAATGGTTATGGAAATAATAGGAAAATTTTTATATGGTGAAGAACACACTACTGTATATAAAAGTAGCTGACAACTCTTGGAAATTAAAACTTCCCCAACTCCCAATTCCGTTTCAAAGAATAAGCAGAAATCAGAATAGTGCAAAAAAACTAGTGAAATTTGACGAGCTGTAGGCTGTAGGTATGCCCGATGCCTAGAAATATTCGTTTCATTTTACATTTCTACACATGCTGCTCTATGTACATATCTAATCATCGCAAGTACATCGATATCAATATCAATACCTGAATATTCCACCAGTGGTACAAGGGAAAAAAGAGTAGAAAAATCATAAAAATTGCACACGCATCTCCTTTTTCCAACTCCACTCTTGATTTTTTCTACAATGTCTTTGGCTGTCAGAAGTCAGAAGTCAAAAGTTTTATCAGGGGCAGATACACGTGTGTTGTACGCTTTATGTTATACATTGTCATATCATGTCTCATATCTCAGCATTCACCATTCGCCATTTGCCATAAAGTTAAAAAATGCCCATTGAAAAATGAAAGAGAACATAAAACATGCTTTGTGGACAGTAGACAGCGAAGAGGACAGATTACAAGTGTAAATAGTGCAAAACAGAGAAGAGAGGTTGTTTGTAAAAATCATAAACATTTAACAAATTAAAAATCTTGTCACTTGACTTGTTACTCCTTACCTTTTGAAAATTGTAAATTGTAAATGGTACATAATATATTATTTACATGAAGTAACAAGCATAATGTAATTAAGTGCAAGAGATTGACCAAAGATTTCATCTATTGTCTATAGTCTAATGTCTAAAGTCGTTGTCAATGATGTAGTACACATGTACACATGTACGTAGTTTGAACTACTCACTTTTCACTAATCTCTACTCCTTACTCCTTACACCTTGCAAACATTACTGTATATTTTGCATTTAGTGTTTACATTTTTCATGGAGGGACAAATTATCATAAAATAATAGCATTAAATGTTAAACAAAAGAACAGAAGCAACTCAACAGCACATGGAATCTAGAATACAAGAAACAAATTCTATGCAAACTTTTACACTGTTTATTATTTGCTATGTACTGTGCAGTGTGTATTGTGTACTGTGTGGGTACTCATAATTTTTTTCTTTCTCTCTTTTCTCCGCCTCACTCATCTTTGTACTTTGTCCAAATGAAATGCAGTGCAAATACTCATTGTCAGTAAACTGTACACACTCTTACACTTGTAAATCACAAATCCCAAATGATTATACATATGAAATTACTACACATCAGCACTTTTGGAAATATGAATACAGTAGCAAGTCTACTTGTTGTTTTCGTTTAATAACTATGAAGTAGGCAAGTACCATACTACATACTTGTAACTTGTAACTTGAAGTCTGCAGTACATAGCAAAATAAGCATAATAAATGATAAATATTCAGCACTAAAAGAAAGAAAGAGAAGACAGTACACAAAAATAATTATTAATAAGAACGACACACAAAGGTAATAATAATCATCGTAAAATCGTGGTGGTGGTGCACAAGACAATTTGCCTGTGCACACCTTTTCAGTCTCAAAAGATACAGTTTCCGTTTTGCAATGCTTGTATCAACATTGTTGCTGGTCATTTATTTATTTAGTCTTTTGTTCTAGATAAGTTTCTAATGTGGTCATTTGTTGTGTAAGCTTGTATGATGTATGATGTTTGATTTATGACGAACTCTACAAATTCAAAAAACCACTTTGAAAACTCCAACACCTAATGACTTTATAAAATTATCTGATTGACATTTGCATTTAAACGGTTGCCCTCATTCAATTCAGTTCAAAATTAAGTTGAATGAAGACCGCATGAATTTGAACAGATCTGTCGACTTTTAAACACTAAACACTGCCCGCAGAATCAAAGACAAATAATAATGACAAATATAGTAATTATACCATACATGCATGTACATTAAGTTGATGGTAGCTGGTTATTAGTTGATTGGTTCTAATTTTTTCAATTTTTTTCTCTCCATTTTTCCTACAGCGTTGGAGTCGAAAAATTTTGTTTTAAAGAAACAAGTTTTTGAACTCTTATCAGCACTTTGCGTATACTCTCAAGATGGATATGCCAGAGCACTTCAAGCTCTTGAGTATTTCAAGGTGAGACCTTCTTCCTTTTAAGCCATACTTACTCAGTTACTCACTTACCAACTACTCTTATTACTTCGTCTTCTTCCTTACAAACATAGTCATTGCAATAAAAAATAAAAAAGATGCTTCATCTCCAGTTCTCCAATTTTATGTCAAATGTAAAAAACGTATATTACGTAAAATATAATGTACGATTCGAAAAGGAAATAAATAAAACTACATCCTCATGTGTCATTTATATTTTGTATTTTCCATTTGTTTTACAGAGCTATAGTGGCGCTAGATATCGATTCAAGTTTATCATTGCAGAACTCCGTCATGGTTCTGTCGAGTACCAAACGGCAGTTCTTGCCTTAATCAACTGTCTAATTTTAGCCACTCCGGATATTCCAGAGAGGATTCGAATTCGATCAGAATTCCTTGGACTCAAACTTTTACAAGAACTCAGTGATTTAAGGTGAGTTGGAACAACAATACATAACTACATTTTCATATGAACGAGGAAGGAACTAAAGAGTATAAATTTCTTGTGACTTGCAACTAGTTTCTTCCTTCAATTTCTCCTCCCTCTTGCCTTTTCTTCCTTATTATTGACGTGAAAGAACATAATTATGATGGTAGGTAAATTGTAAATTTCTCGTACATGGACAATGGACAACAAGCAGCAAGCTTGTTGGTTGTTTGTTGGGTTGAGCATTGATCATGCATTAAGTAGGAAGTACAACATGCAAAATGGCAGAAAATTTCCATGTCCACATTTTCACTGTACATTGTACGATGTCCGATGAAAACATTCCCTCCTAATTTATGCTTGTAGTTCCATGTGTATGCATTTTGTATCTTTAGTTTTAGACTCAAAAGTTCAAGCCAAAACTGACAAGGACCAGCGACATGAGATTGAAGACTTTAGACCGGAGACGAAAGTCAATTTACATACATAGAGCTAAATAGACATGTCCACAAACTTTATGAGGATGAAATGTAACCTTTTGGAAATTTTCTTTGGACTTTAGACATGTAGATTTTTAGCCCCTATTCACTACTTTGTATTTTGTACATCAATAGTAGGAAATGTAAAGAAACAAACGGGAAAAACTCCTCGAGACTCGAGATAGATGTAAAGTGTAAAACATAAACAATAAAACCGTATAAAAAAGTCTTGTTCCGTTTTGTTCCTCCATCAGTCAGTTTTCTGTTTTCTGCTTTGTCAAGTTTATGAAAAAGTCTTGAAGAGATGAGTACAGAGTACAGAAACATTTTTGTAGTTTGCAGTTTATACTTTGTACTTTGTGGATAATCGTAATTTCCTCTTGTTTGTTTGATGAGATAGAAAAGATGAATACGAAGACGAAGAGGAAAGAGTACATGTGCATGAGCTTGTATGTCGTGTTATGTGGATAAAAGTTGAGAAAAAGGTTGTCTCTAAATTTAGAATTAGAAATACAGATATTTTTTTTACACGTATGTCTTTTTTCCAACTGAAAACTGAACTGAAATGAACTTGACTTAACTGAACTATTTGACTGACTATTTACCATCATATTTGGTGTTTGGTAGCACATTTATCTCCATGTACATTCTATAGTGTAGGATGTAAGCGCTTTTGATGGAATCTTTAAAGAAGGCTTTTTCTTTTTCATCTACTCTTCATTCAATATCTACTTCATCTCACAATTTTTTCCTCCTTGGTCTTCTTCTTTTCCTTCTTGTTCTTGTTACTTGTCTTGCTTTTTTCCAAAATCCTCTTATCTTTTGAATGTTTTTCAACTAACTCTGATGTTTTTCCTCTCTGAATGTTCACAGGCACAAGTACAAGGATCATGCAGACTTGGTCGTTCAACTTGATGTCTTTGAGGAACAGAAAGAAAGTGACGAGGCTCAAATTTCTCCAGCATCCACAGTACGGATAATTTTTATTTACTTTTCTGATGCTTTTCTTTTTGTGCCTGTTTTTCAATGTATGCAGTATGCAGTTGAGTATGTGTGTACTTGTGTATGTCTAAATGTCTAGATTTTAGATTCTAGATTCTCGATTACCATTCCATTCCATTCCAAGAGGAATATGCGTTTGTATACGTTTTCCTTCAACTTTTTGATGTATTACATTTGCTACTTACAAATCACCCTTCCCGATTTTCTGTGTACAGTGTACAGCCAAGAGCTGCTGTTTCTGTTGATGGTAACGGGAGTGACTTGTTGTTTCTGTGGGGAATTTAGCTAAATACGTAGAATGTAGATGTAGAAATACATCTGTGCGTGTTATTGCGTGTGCATGTGTGAATGTGTTTTGTTTTTGTTTAAATTATTATTATGCCTTGAGACTCTAGACTTGAAATTTAAGTGTTGAGAGTAGATGAACTAAAAAAAGTAATATTCATTTGTGTAGAGAATTGACTTGTCAAGTCCTTTGGAGGTTTTTGACGCAATCTTGAGACAAATCTCGGACACGCCACAAGAGGTCCCTTTCCTGTCCATACTGCAGCATCTCCTTCGGATTGACCCAAAGGAGCCCATCTCCGACATGATTTGGGACTCTGCTGAACGACTTGTTCATAGAGCTACACTTCTCGAGTCCAGAGATGATGCACTTCGCCTCCTCAAAGCGCCGAGTCACTCTAAATCCATGCACAAACTTAAAGGTAAGTAATTCTTTCTTTAAACTTTAAACTATTGTAATATTATAAAGTCATTCAAACTATTTAAACCATGAGATCTACAGACTTTAGATATACATATAGGGTATAGGCATTAGACATTGGACACAATATATCATATGTAATATAAAAATAAAAAACACCCACATGTTCCAAATTTGAGATTCATTTACATTTTTTATGCTCATTCTTTCCTTTAAGATACTTTTGTCTTGTATTTAATTTACCGCTGAATTGGACCTAGGGAATTTTATCGATAAAGTTATCCACCATATGTGCATGTTGCCTGTTGCATGTGTCATGTATTATGTAGATATAAAATATGACTATTGAGGAAGGAATTCATATTACTATTATTATTACACCAGGAAAATGTGAAACAAAGGGTCAAAATTAAATTGAAAAATGCATAGAGATTAGAAACACAGAGTTTCAAGTGCAGCATGTAGAATGCACAATGCACAATGTAGAAATTTCATTACTACCGTTCCTCTTCATTTGGTCTTGGTTCTATTCGTCATTCTCATCGTCATTCTTTAAATTCTCATCTCTCTTTCAATCTCAACTATCAACTATATGTAGCTTCTTCATTTATGTGAGGGAGATAAATTGTCTGTCATCCTTTAACAGTCAGATTTTCGTCATTGGAACCTTTCCTGACGACGAGATGGATGGATTGGTATTGGTATGGACTGTATGTATATATTGTAGATTGTCTCATGTTATATTACACTGCATTTCTATTGTATGTCGTTTGTCGTACTGCACTATGCAATGGAATATTCTGGTTGAAGATGTGAAGTGGATGGTGGAAGTCTCTTTTCTGTCCAATGTTTCCTTTCTTTGTTTTTCTATACATGGATATAACAAGTTTGAATTTACCGGCATCTCTCCTTCTCTCTCTCTAACTCTGTTTGTGCAATAAACGCACTTTGTTGTCATTTCTCTACTCTTGTACATTTGCTAGTTGCTAGTTGTTGCTTGTTGCTTGTTCTCTTTTACAATTTACGTGTACACTTTACAGCCTCCGCATCTCATTCCCATTCTTAGGCGTTTATTTTGGTATTCTCTAGTCGACTCTATTCTCTATTCTGCATGCTAGATCCTAGATCCTAGAGTCTACTGTCTAAAGTCTACAGTCTACAGTTCTAGAACTAGCATTTTAATACACCTACACAAACTACAGACTACAAAATACACGCTAGTGAATTCTTGGTAATGAAATACAAAAACAAATACGAATGCAAGTTCTTTGTCTTATTCTGTCACTTCATGCATATCTACTGTCTACGTTAGACACATACAAGTAGCGACATGGTCAAGAACTTTAGCCCTTATCAAGAAAATGAGATACGTACATTCACGGTATAAAATACACAATACACAGACTAATAAACATATCATCTTGCACTTCATTTACACACAAACAAGTTAAGGAAGAGTGTCAGTTTAGCTTCAAGTTTTAAATCTAACATACATATTATATGCATCATCATAAATCTGTTGATATTTGTCTTACGTCTTACGTCTAATTTTAATAATAGGATATTTACTTTCACCCTGGAAAAAACATGATGACTTCGTTCCTCTGTTGTTTTTTGGTTTGGCTTGAGAACTTACAAGTTCAATTTGTCTTTTGTGATTTGTAAAGTTGCTTCCAGTATCGACTGATATTTGATATACAGATATTAGTGACGGAGTCAAGTTTAAAAACAAGACGTAGAAGGAGAATAATATGTTGTATTATATTAAATTAGAATATTATGCTATGACACCGTGTACACTGTACGTTGTACATCGTAAATACTAAATACTTGCGCTTGTTTGTCACTTGAGACTTGAGTCTTCAGAGTGTCTCTTCATGAACCTTAAATGAATTCTATAATTTTGAGCGTAGAAGAGAACAACGTGTGCACAATATTATCATGAAGGAATTGTGTACTAACAAATCATCATGAATCATGAATGGACGAATAAATGAAGACAAACAAAAATAAAGTCCTTGTTATTTGTTGTGTTATTCGTTGTTCGTTATTACGTTGTATTGCCATCTCATGAAATGACACCAAAGGATTTACTTCCGCCAACTTGTTACTGAAGTTAGTAAGTAGGTATCGAAATATAATGATATAATTATAATAGCAGAATGTATACTGTGTAGTGTGCAGTGATGTGATGTGATATGGGATGCGTGGGTATAAAATTCGCCTTAGGACTAATATCAAATATACTAAAAGGACCACACAATACAATAACAATACAATATTTCAAGACTCGATACTCAAAACTAAAACGTAATATCAATCTCATGTGAAAAAATATTTATTATTATGTTACCTGTTTCAGAGCATGATATTTATATTTATTTATTTATTTGTTTATTTATATTATATCACAATACTATTTACTATTTACAATTTACAATTTATGATGTCTTATATATTTTTCTGTTTTGGTGATGCATAATGAAAGACCTCCCGTAGCGACTCTTGACCATTTGAGTCGACGCGTGTCCGCACACTCGCTGCTCAAATTATCCATGTCAAATCTTCCCATAATACTAATAATAATTACTTGTTACATCAACAGTCAATGGTCAATTTAGTCCATAGTCCATAGTCAATAGTCAATAGTCAGGAGCAAGGAGGATTTAATACTAACCTTTCACGATCACTGATCATTGATTGCTACTTACTACGTACACAGTACACAGTGTACATAATACAGACAAAAGACGTAAGTCAGTAAGCGCACACAGCATATTATTTATGTTTTGTAATTTTTCATGCTGGAATTCGAATTCGAATTCGAATTCGACATCGACTGCTGATAGCTGAACATGGCATTAAACAGAACAACCCATTCTTAAAATATGCATTAAAGTATAATGAATATCTACAAAGCATAGCCGTGGTGAATTAAAAACTAAAAGAGCGTCAGAAGAAAGTCCTATAATGGCAAATGGTACTATAACTTGTGAATGATTTTACTTTATGTCTTTTGTCTAAGTTCATGTGTATTCTAAATTTAGGCATTTGGATTGCCTAGCACATATAAACATTAAACATAAATAAGTCTCTAGTCTCTAGTCTTTATGCATACATTATTTATTGAAGGAAAAGAGAACCATTACACATTCACAATTCACCTGCTAAAAAATATTACTTTACAGTGTCTCTGACCATATTTGTGATCTGGATTTATCTAATTTGACCATAGAATTATCCTCATAGTTTGACAGGTTGCTCTCAATTAATTTTTATTATGATGAAATCCAAATCCTCTTATAAATATTTGTATGTGTCTTAATTCTAGAGCAATCTAGAGTCTACAGTCTAGAGACTACGAGGCTGCAAGTTACATGAATAATGATTGACGAATTAGTCAGCAGTTTAAATTTAAAACTTTATGATTACAAACACAAAAACAAGAGCAAGAGCAGTGAGTCAATTAAAAAAATACCTTTACACCTACTACTTTCACCTTGCTCTTTTATTCACTCACAGTTCACACTCGTATTCGTATTCGTATTCATATTAGTAATCGTAATCGTTGTGTATCAAGTATCAAGTTTACAAGTATGAATGGGCGAAATGTGTACCTAAGACAATCAGTTCATCAGCTTCACAATCCATAATCCATAATCCAGAGTATCTCGTCACTAATCAATTAGTGAACTTCATGGTTACGACTACAGATTATGCAATACATGAGTCATTAAAATATGTATGTATGTCCGATTTTAGGTTAAAATTTAGACTACTCTGCTGCTATTTAAGTCAGAGTAATTTTAATTGAAGCATGACATAAAAAGAGCAAGACAGAGCAATTAATATGCAAAAACAATTATTCATTCGCGTAGATTTTAGGCTTCGGGCCTCAGACAAGTGTATATACAAAATAAAATGTATAGCGTTTGTTTGTGTCAATTGTCAATTGTCGGTGCAATTTATATTTAAATATCGTTTTTCTTTTATTTTAGGTTCAAATGGTGGAGATCGCTGTACTTGTGGTTGTCACAAGTCAGATCGAAAAGGATCTCTATCATTGAATTTGGTGGACATTCCTATTAGTAATGGCGGCAGTCCAACACCGCCACCACCACCTCCTCCTCCTTCAAATATTCCTCCACCCCCTCCAATGCAAAATACTGGAAGTGGAATTCCGCCACCCCCACCTCCCGGAGCCCCACCAGCTCCTCCAAACAGAAATCCAGGGTTAAATGGGCCAAACAATAAGGAATCAACGAAACCTCTTCGAAAATTACCTCAACAGTCTATCCCTGAACCCAAATCCAAGATGAGAACTATAAATTGGAGCAAGATCACAAGTGGCCAGGTACTTGGCGGAGATGGAAATAATATTTGGGCAACCTTTGGAAAAGGTCAAGTAAATCGTAAAGCTTCCATGGATTGGGCAGCTCTGGAAGGTCTGTTCTGTCTTCAGGAGAACAAGGGGAATGGTAATTCAAGTAGTGGGAATAATACTAATGGGAATACTCAAGGAGGAAGGAGTTTTGGTGGTGGTAATGATGGTGATATGGAGAAACGAAATCTGAAGAAGGAAACCAGTAATGAGGTAAATAAAGAAAAACAAACTCTTGAGACTCTTGAGTCTTGATTCTTGAGACTTGAGAATTCATACTTGAGATATGCATGAATAATTATCCACCCCATAGCAAAAATAATACCTAAACTCTACAATCTATATACATGACATGTACATATTGCAAAAAAAAATACTGAAAAATAATCTACCTGTGTCGTCGTAGTCTGAATTTTATGACATTCTATATTCTGTACATAAGTATATACATATGATAGTCCTTTACTCTTTATGATGAATACATGATGAGACACAGTAGTATTAAACATTACATGTTAAATGTGCATAATATTATGTATGATATATGGGGCATCATTAAAATCATAGTATGATTTATGAAGTGCCACTCTTTACTCTTTTCTCATCCTTCTGTTTATAATATTTGTTTATTTGTTTTTGTTGTACGTATAAACTATAATGTACATTTACATGTATAGTATTAATTGTAAAACATTATCACCCTCTCTCTCTCTTCTCATTCTTATTCTACTTACAGGTGATTTTGCTGGATGCCAAACGAAGCTTGAATATCAACATTTTCCTGAAACAATTCCGAAGGTTGTCACATCATTCTCTCAGTTTTCATATCTATTATATAATGTATAATATACGCATCACGTTGATTGTTGATTTTAAAACTTGCAAAAACTTTGTCACAACATTGTGATTGTGGAACAAGTGATATGTTTATACTTTTTTTTGCATTGAAAAATGATTCGTTGAGAAAGGACAAGAAATACGTAACAATTTTTTCCTTCTCTACTTCAGCGGTCTAAAAAGAAGAAGAATTTGATTGTCAGAATAATAATAATAATAATCATTATTATTATTATGTATATTATTTTTGTTATGTTTCACATCAACATGAACTTGAACTTGAGATTGAAACTTTATGTACAATGTACAATGGGCAATGTATCAATCACCGATATAATGTATACGTTATGCTTCTGGCTTTGTGGAAATTAGTAATCAGTAATAAATGAATGTCACTTTTGTTTTTTGTACTTGTATTATATAGCTCAAATGAGGAGATGATTCAATTGATAATGGAGGGATCGTCTGAGGATTTTGGAGCAGAGCGTTTGCGAGGTCTTTTAAAGATTTTACCAACAAAAGATGAAATTGAAATGTTGACATCTGTATCAGCAGCAGATAAAAATCGACTTGGAAGTGCGGAAAAATTCCTCTTACAACTCATCCAAGTCAATGGTTATCGACTTCGGATTGAGGCCATGTTGCTCAAAGAGGAATTGGAAGCCTGTGTCAATAATCTCGAGTCTTCCATCAATGCCATTTTACAGGCTTCTCAAGGTACACACTACACACTACACACTGTATATTATACTCATTACACATACACCGATAACAGGGATACAAACTTTTTTGATTTTCCGTTCGGATCTGAATTCTGAATATGCAGAAGTAGTAGCAATTTCACTCTTCATTCAACCTTGTAACTTGTACTCACGAATATTTCTATATTTTACAGATGTGAAGAATTCAAAGGAGTTCCAGGAAGTAATTTTCATGGTTCTAGTGGCTGGAAACTTTCTCAATTCTGTAAGGAATATGAATCTGTCTAAAATTTTTACGTTGTACTTTTTACACTATTCATAATGTTTCCCATTTTCCATATTCCATATTCCATTTATTTTCCATACTAATAATAATAATTACAGTTCTAGTTTCATTTTTATTTTTACAACATTTTCATTTCATGCGCTGATTTTGATAGATGAGCAAGTGGAAAAAAAGTAATATATTATGCATGCATAATGCACATTATCCATTATCCATACATAGAAATGTGTGTTTATGTATTTACGCTTGTACACTGTACATTGTACATTGTACATCCAGATGATGATTGTAAATTGTGTTTGAAGAAAACTTTAATTTTTCTGTGCCTTATTGATGCTTCAATCTTGAAAGGATAATATATGTAATATTGTAGTGTAAAATGTAAAATGCATGTTCACAAGCTCATGTACAATGTACGTTGTGCATGCAATTATAAAAAGATTCTGGATGAACAATGTACAATGTTCAATACATTTTCCTGTTCCCTGTTCGGGTTTGGCGTCTTCCTGTTATGTAAAATGTAATAGATACACTATACACAATACACATATTTTTATCAAATCTACGCTAAGCCCAAAAGACGAACATTGTTTATTATCATGTGTGCTTTATGCTTATATGTATGCATATTCGTTTTCGTGCATTATTATTTTTACTTACTATGACATGCATACAGCTGGGTTTTTATCTTACTTTTTCTCTCGCCTTGCTCAATATGGTCAGCGGATAGACAGCTTTAATTTGAATAACTTCCATTCTCATCATCTCATTATTATTATTATCAGTACTCCTATTATTGGAGAATAAATACAGAGAATGGAGTATAGAATAGGAAATCCATTTTTCTTTCCGTGTTCTTTCAAAATCCATGATTAATTCATTAAAATTCTTACGACTTTTGAGTTTTAAATTTTGAATCAAAGATCAAAGCTCATCCACATGGAGAAATTCCCCCACCCCCTTTCATAATTTTTAAATAAAAAATTCTAGATGTGATATTATGTAATATGCAGTATGCAATATTCAATATTAAAAGTAATAATTAAAAGGATTCCTTTGGATTTATTTTTCAATAATTAAAAATTTGCAGAAATCTTATGCTGGGGACGCAGCTGGAGTTAAGCTATCTTCTCTTCAGAAAATTGCTGAAATTCGAGGAAACCGTCCAGGAATCAGCCTTCTACACTTCATTGCAATGGTATGTACAGATGTTTTAATTATCCTGTGAATCATTTTTTAGTTTACACATGGTAAAATTTAGATATTACACATTAGACATAAAATATTCTCCATTCTCCAGGAGAAACATTGCCGGTCATATACATAATATTATATTAATGCATGTACAATGTAGACGTATCAAGATATCTTATATGTGAATATAAGACGGCAATTTTCCTGACAAGAATAATTACATTATGCATTCTCGATTCTCGAACAACACTACAATGTACAGATGTGTTTGTATAAGTACTCTTCTGTCCAATTATCTAATTATCATAGCCATAAATGAAAACATGGTCTAACGCCTTATAATGAGATTTTTTTTGCATTTCTTTTATATTTTCTTACATGCTATCTCCATGATGATGAAAATGATGATGATGATGACACAGCAAGCGGAAGCACGAAATCCAAAACTTATAAACTTCGTCAACGACATGATGGCTTTAGAAGAAGCGTCCAAGTAAGAAATAAAATTGCGTATTTTGTGTTTTCAACATGCTCCTTGTTATTTTTACACTAATCTTAAATAACAAAACGCTATTGTTACATGTCATTTAAAATTTACAATATTGTATTTGTAGTTATGAGTTATGAGTTTTATGTGTAAAAGTGAGTGTAAAATGTGTAAAGATGTGTACATTTTGTATTATTGTTATGTTTCTTCTTCTCTTTCTACTCAGCAGTTCTTTACACCTCTGAATTTTCAGTCTTTGTTTTTACTTTTTACTTTTTACATTGTATATTTATCTTTCATCTTATGATCTTCATGTCGTGTCATGTGATATGCCATATTTTACACTTCAATATAAAAACTACAAATATGAGCGTAAACGTATTTTTCTTTTTACGTTGTGTGTACTTTTTTTTCTGTAAAAAAATTTACAATGTACACACTACACACAAAAAAAGACAAAACTATAAACTGTAATGCATTACCTTTTATTTTCCTTGCCTTACTAAAGTTACTTTCAACTTTTGTTAGAAACTTTTGCACTGTCCATTTTGGAATATTTGCAATGACTTTCCTTCATAAAACTAAAAACTAAATAAATGTGATCAATTTTTTCCTCAATTATGTATTACGTATTATTTCAGGACAAGCATCGATCAGCTCAAAGGCGAAATTCTCTCTCTCAAGACCAAAGTGTCAAACATCATTAAACAAATGGAAAATCCTACAGCTCCCAAGGAGATCACCCGTCAGTTTGGCCAATTTTTCCAAGTGAGACTTTTTTTCCTGTCAATTTTCTCGCTCTCCTATAATTTTAGTGTTATTTGCATCAAGTATCGAATATCAAATATTAACTATTGAGTATTGACTATCAAGTATCTGGTATCTGGTATCTAGTATCCAATTGATTTATGTACTTTTAGACACTTCAAAGTAATTTAATAATCACAGGGAAAAAAACATTTCCAGAATTCAGCAACTGTCCATTATCTTTAACGTGTAGAATGTAGAATGTAGCGTGTAGCAGGTAGAGATATGATGATAGACAATAGACACATGCGGAACAAAAAATAGAAAAAATACAGAAACAGTGGAAAATCAAACTGAACAACGTGGTCAATTATGTTTATGAATTTTTTGTAATATGTATATTTATGCAAACATTATTCAGTTTTTTCTTGATTCTTGATTCTCGATTCTCGATTGAAAGAATGAAAGCACATGTAAGTATGTATGTAAAAGATAAAAAATGTTCGGCCAAAGGTGTGTCTGCTCATCATATAAATCTTTTGCTATCTCTCTCTCTTTCTGTCTCTCGTTATCTACTCCTTCATTTTCCATTCTTGTGCATTGTACATAGGACATAATATTTTTTACACATGTGAACCTATGTAGATTTTCACTTGCGGCAAAAATATTATGCAGTCCATTATCTATGCATGTTCGATTATGACATAGACAAAAATGTACAGAATACAGAAATTTCAAGAGTACAAGCAAGCAAAATTCTAAAAGCAAAAGTGTTGTCTAGTATTTTCTATGTAGTAGCTTAAAAACTATTAGACTATACACTATACACTGTACACTATACATACATAATGTACTAAATATTTTAAATTCTGTAATATACTTAATACACTGTCTGTTGTACTTGATTTTATGAGACTAAATAAGTCAGGCAGTGGTGTGTTTTGGGCTTGATCCTCCAGAATAATAAGTGATCCACAGTGTAAAAAGTAAGGACAGGAAGAAAAATGAGAAAAACCTACATATTACATATACATAATATGATAATAATAGAGGTAGACTCCACCTCTGAGATTAGAATTTTTACACCTTCAACATATTACCAAGTCATAAAAAAATCCATAACATGACTTTTTTATGTGCTCGTTTTTGAAAAACAATACTTATGTACTGAATAACCTAGCACTTTAATAAAGTTTAAACAAACAAACAAACAAAACGTATTGTTAAACGTGATAAAAAATAAAGTCTTCTTTTACTGCAAACGCCACATGTGCATCGTTTAGATGAAAATGATATTTGTTTGCTTTTTTTGGCAGAAAAGGTCTTATTTCAATCTTCCGCACCAGCATAAGCGTTTTCTGAACGAAAGTCTCTTATTTTAAGAGTCTGGTCATAATAATCCATTTTCAGTCAAAAGTCGCTGAAGTTGTGGGGAAGTTTTTTAGCAATGTAAGAGAAATATGAACCAAAAATTCCTTATTACGCAGTTATAAAAGGCTTAATATGTCGCGTTTTCTAGCGTTCGGCTCATTTTGGGTCAAAACGGCCTATTCTGCAGCAGAAAAACGCCGAAATAAGCTATTTTGGGACCCCTGCGAGGGACGGGATTACTATTTGAATCTTAGATACCTAAAACGCTACTTAAGACCAAGTTTGGGCATTGCAGCCCACCTATATAATAATCTAAAACTAATTATTATTTACCATATACCATACTTGAAGGTAAAATTGGAAATAGAGCAATTCGGGTAAGGGTAAGTTTAAGGTAATGAATTGAAATTCCGTTTTTGGTAATGCAAATAAGTGGTTATTGCATAAATATGACAGAAACTACACGAAATTTCATACTGTATTAGTTATACATCAATTCTACGATTTACGGCCAATTTTTTAAACAACAAAAATTTCCGACCAACAGCGGTAAGTCCAATTTGGTGGCATATTGTTTTTCTTGAGAGTGGTTTGAAACTTTAGGCTAAAATAATTACTTTCGACCTACAGAAGTTAATCTTAGGCTAAATGCCCATTTCTAGGCTAAATGCCCATTTCTACTCTAAATGCCCAATTTCAGGTTAAAATAGCCCAAATTTGTGGGGTATGTTAAGTTGTTTTGTGGGAGGATGAAATTTCAGCGAAAGATTGTAAATTTT
>JAQGBH010001250.1:0-34964 GCA_034698265.1 Sminthurinus aureus | reverse complement strand
AATTTGCGTTTTATTTCCTCATATTAAATTTTACTCTTACTTACCAAGTACTCAAAATTCAAAACTCAAAATCATCACTTGAATTCTAAGCTGAGAAAAGTGGAATTCGAAATTCCTTGTAATTTGTACTGAACAAAAAATGAGCCAACTTTTTGCAGGTTCTGAATTTAAAAGGCAAAAGTATGTAAAACTATGACATAATAATATTAGCTCGACGTTTGTGTTGAAGTATCAAGATTTGATTAAATTCAATTCAATTCAATTCGATTCAATTGAAATGAAACGAAACAAATTGAAGATCGTTAGTGAAAAAAGAGCGATGAATGAAGAGTGAATAGAAAATAGAAAATAGAAACAGAGTTTCGAGGAAATAAAAAATGTAGGTTGGAATTTGGAATTTAGGATTCTTGTTGTAAGTTGCAAGTTGTGAGTTGTGAAGTAGCATGAGGTTGATGTGATATTTGATCCTTATAACTTATAATAATACGTGTAATGGTATAAAGGTTTTCAAATCAGAATCAGGACGCGTCAATTCTAAATTCTAAATTCTCGATTCTCAATTCTCAAACATGGATACAAAATAAGATTTGAGATTTGAAATGGGATTGGCATGCTTTCAACATTCAACATTCAAGTTTCAAGTATCGAGTACTCATAATAAAATATCCATATCAAAATAAGTATGGCGAGGATGGATTTTTCGGGGGTTTGTTCTATTATTAGAAGAAATCCTTTAGCTCAAATTTTCATTCATTCTTTAGACTGGCTGTCTAAGGGCAGATACGATATGACTGCTGTTCAATAGAATCTCACGGGAATTAATATTAATAAAATGCCCGTCATCTCATTTCATCTCATCTCATCCCTTCTCATGTCATGTCATGTTGAAATCAATGGATGATGAACGGGGTTCATAATACCACAACGAAATACCAAATCTCAAGTATCATCACCTTTGGGTATTTTCTATCCCCCTTTCCACGCCTAAGAGGTACATTGCACATTGTACATGCATAAAATATGAAATGGCTCTGAGCTACAAGGAAAACGCAAACCATCATTCATAAAATATGAGCTGCATACTCCATTACTCCATATTCCGTACTCCATGTTTATTACAAACTTGGAATAAGGAATAACGAACAATGCCCACCTTTTTCATAATCCATAACCCATAATGACGGTTGAGGGTGCATGGTGTAATGGTGTATGCATTTCTTGAATAAATAACCCTGTATACGCTGACTGTTGAATTAAAACGAGTACATTTGAAATTTTAAGAAAGCATTGTACATTGTAAATGAGTAGAGTAGAGTCGAGTGGAGTACAGAGAACAGAATAGAGAGCGTAGACGAATGCACTTAACGCACGCATTGGAAATGGGGCCGAGAGGAAACGATGCGTCATTTTTGGGTCTGACTGTTTGACTGTTTGATGGTTTGATGGGTCGTAGATTTAGATTTTCTCCAGTTATAAATAATATTTTTATTCGTGCAAGTTTTAGCATATGGGATTTGAACGTGTACTCTAGACTCTAGGCTCTACACTCTACACTCTACATTTTTTTCATTTACCTTCAACCGTGTTTCATGTGTCATGTCCCGTCAAAGGAAGCCAGGACAACCTAGAAACTAGAAACTAGACTAAGCTAACGTTGAAAATGAGGGGAAACCGGCAAACGGAAACCGGTAGAGTATTGTGAAACTTTAATTGGAAGGCGGATCTGAATTTATGCTGTGTGTAAATGGCTATGAATATGATTATGAATTGTGACCATTATTATTAAGTTTATTATTATTATCTCAACAGTCCAAAATATTATGTGATGTGTAACGGTTAACGGTAAACTGTAAACGGTAGTCCGAGTTGTAGATGAATATGATATGATATGACAACTACCGACTGCGTAGCATGTATCGTGTATCGTGTATCACGGAACGAGGAACGTGTAATATTAAGCCCGATGTCCGACTGACGGTTCATCGTTCCTTCTTGTTTCATGCTAGGATTATCTGTATCTCTAGTCTCTAGTCTATCTTTTTCTCTACATTTGTACATTTGTAGATAGACAGTTGGAGTTCGGTGGTTCGGTACATGTTCCATAATAATAGACGGAAGGATTTAGAGAAGAATTAAAAGTGAATAATGCATCCATATCGATTTATTATTACTGATATCAGTTATTATATCATGTCGCGTTCTAGAGGCTAGAGAGTAAAGAGTACGAAGAGGAAATATCACTCAACTTGAGACTGAGACTGAGACTGGAGAAACGTACAAGTAGAAGTAGAAAAGGGAATGGAAATGAAAGTATAAAAATAGTCGTAATAATAGGGACTGTGAAATGTGAACAACTCGGAGTGGCAAGTGGCAACTGGCATGTTCAATAATAAAGTACGGAAGACAGATAGATAGATAGATAGATAGATAAATAGAAAGAAGAAGAGGAAGCAAGGAGAGGGAGAGAAAGTAAAAGTGCAGGCGGTTTGGGATGGAATGAATTGGAGAGTGAAGAGTAGGGGATGGGAAGTACATGTAGATTGTAGATTGTACATAGTGTGTGCATACATACGTAGCACAATGCACATTGTACACAGCACACATTTCAATCCAAGAATGAGAGAAAAGCAGGTATAAACATTGGAAACTATTGAAAGATCCATCGATTTTTCTATTGATTTTGCTACACCCTTTTTTAGTTTCACTATTTTTTTCTATGAACCTCCTGTCTCTTGTCCAGAGTCTAGAATCCAGAGACCAGAGACCACTTGTCCGCTACCAAGATATTCAATGTAATAGAATTTCTCCAGTGCCAGTGCAGACAGTTTTTTCTTTCTTTCCCCGTTCTCCTTCCTCGAATTTTTTTGGTCTCTCGCCTTAAGCGTGCAGAATACAATCTTGAGTCTAGATTCTAGATTCTAGAGTCTTGAATCTAAAGTCTGGAGTCTTGAGTCAACTGTCCCATCTCACGCTTCTGTCTTCTGTCCCAAGTCCCCAGCTGAATTCAATTCAATCTATTCTACACCATTTTCCTATACGATATCCAGACCCCAGAGCCTACAGTCTAGAGTCTAAAGCCTAGAGAAAGCGCACGTGATACCAAAACCAATATGATGTCGAATAGCCAATACTAATAATACGCATAGTGTGTAGAATGTAGAGTGTACAGTGTGGAGTGTAGAGTACACATCTGAATTTCATTGCCCTTTTTCCAAGTCTCTACAATCTACAAGTCTGCACTTTCCAAATGTTTCTGGGTATTTTTCTCCGTTGCTTTTCTTGGACGATAAACCTTTTGTCTAAAATCCAAAGTCTGAACATAATGAGAAATTAGAAATGAGAGCGAGCCCGAAAAATGAAAATACATAATACATACCAATCATAATGAATTGAGAAGTAACGCATAAAGAGTAAAGTGTAAAGTATAAAGTGCATTACAAATTACAAAAATGTATTTTCCTACAATCTACAATACAGATAGATGACCGTGAAATTATCATGAATAGGTTCCCTATTCTCTATTCTCTAGATTCTAGTTTCCCATAATCTTTTACTTTTTATTATAAGAGGAAGGAGAAAACAAAACAATGTACGTGCGGAACGAATGGGACGACTGTCTATTGTCTATTATACTTTATACTATACAATGTACATTGCGCAATGTGTAGTATTTATCCATCTTCACTCATTTCCATCCGTTAATGTTGATGTTAAACACTTTGGTATTTAACCATCTCGGGAAACCATTTCAAGTTTTAATAAAGTCAAATACCACAGAAATGAAATTCAGTTTAGAGTTTAGAGTGCTATGAACAGATAAAAGACATTAACATTCACATTATCACCGTAGTTAATGTAGAATGTAGAATCTCCATGTAAACTCTAAACTCTAAACTCCCTCCAGACTCAAGATCCTTATATTAGTCATTTGCTGTAATCATACCGATAAAAATTGAGAAGAGGTGCTCATCATCATCATCATCATCATTAAGACCATGACGATGAAGATGATGGGTTTTAGATTAGTTTGTGCATATTTCATAGTACACCCAAGTATAGAAAGTAAAGGACTAATGTAATAACTAATAACAGTGATGAGCTGATGATGATGATGATGGTGCACCAAGTCCAATATTCAATATAGAACAGAACAGAATGAATCGAACAAGGAAAATGAAGAGAATATTCAGATAAAAATTATACATCACCCTCATGTTTTACTTGTGCTTAAATTGGTATATTCACCAGACCCAAGTCACAAGACACAAGACAAAAGTCTTAAGCATTATTGTTATGTGTTATGTATCATGTGTCTGAATTTATATTTGGCCGCTAGGGAAATGAGCTATTAATCACTAAAAAATGTTCTCAATAATTCCCCCTTTGGTTACGTGGATCATCAGTATTATCCTCCGCATCATCATCATCACCATCATGATTCAGTTGCTCCTCTTCATTTTTATCCATGATTAAAAAAACTGGTTCATAATCATAATCATAATTTTATGCCGAGTAGATGATTTTGTACTTTGTATTCTCGCACCAAAACAGCTGGACAAGATACAAGATACAAGATACCTTTTACGTGAGACACTACAGACTACAGACTACAGAATTCATCACGTAGTGGACAATGGACAATACGTCTAATCTGAAATCTGAAGGCGAACACCGAACACTAACATGAGTTGAGGCGCTTCTTCTTTTTTCAATAACAATAATAATAATAATAGTAATAAAATCTCCCTTGATTTTTGTGATTAGTCCGCCATACACTATTAACTATCATGCAACACTATACACAATAAAGTACAGTCTGAATTCTGAATTCGGTATAATGAAAAGATAGTTAATAATACATGTACAAAACACAATGTAAAAATGGTAATATATTATTATGAACCTGGATTTTTTTACAAACCTCCGTGTGTTACGCACATTATCATGTGTGGATTGTGTCTTGTGTCTTGTGTCTTGTGTCTTGAGGGAATTAAGAAAAGAAGAGCAAAAAGAGGTTGGCAGGAGAAGAATTCGATCCTTAAAATTATATACGTATTTTCAATTCTAAATTCTCAATCTCTTTAAGCACATACTCGATACTCGATACTAGATGCATTATTAACTTATGCTCTTCTCCCAGTTCCTTGGAGCGCTCTTTATGCTTGCTTTATATAGACGAATAGAAAGCCATTTACCATTTAGCATCCAAGATATTACTTTGTAAGCGACAGATCCATCATCCATTTACCTCGAGGAGCTCATAACGAACCAAGATCTATAATTTTTTCTCATATCTGGCTGTGGAGCATGGAGAATGGAGTATGAAACACTTTAAAAGTATGACATTAAGCATAAAGAATTTAAGAGAAAACACCCAGTTGAACATTTGAGAATTTCTGTGGTATTTATTATTTATCTAGTAAAGAAGTTGCCTACTGCCGACCTTTTACCTACGCCTTAAAAAAGCTAGATCATTGATCATTGATTATTGATCAATGATTGATTTTTAACAGTCAGTACAACTTTATCTGCTACATTTGAATACTTTTGACGTTTGGCTTTTGGGGATGGAAAAAGTGAGGAGTGAAAGAAATTTTAAGTAGCCATAAATTATTCAAACGAGGGAAGAGACAGGGAGAGATGAGATTTTTCTACATGGCTTTTAGCTAATAAATGAAATTTGAGTAATTAATTATGTGTAATTTTCAACCCTCTGGTTTTGGTTCTGGTTTGCTGTTTCTAGTTTGTAGTTTGTAGTTTGTAGTTTTTATACACAGTACGCAGCAAATGGATTTAGTATAAAAGTTAGCAAGTTTTTTAACTAAGCTATTGAAGAAAAATGCTTAATTTGTGACTTGTGACTTTGTATATGAAAAAAGTGGTTTCAAATTGAAATTTGTAATTTGTGATTGATTGGCCTGTAATAAGGAGCAAATGAGAGTAATCAAGAATCCAAATCTTTTCAAGAGTTTTGAGTTTGAGTCAACAGGGATAAAATGTTGCTAATGAATAATACTGTGTGAATAGTGAGTAGTGAGTGAGTGACGAAAGTTTTGGCTCGTGTTCAACTAGTTTGAGTTTAAGTTTCCAATACAAATAGAACTACAAATACAAATACAAACACAAATGTACATAAGATATTTAAGAATTATACGCGACACACGAGACGACTTGTCGACTTGTCGAGTTATTTAGCTGTGACGAAAATGAAAAGATAAAAAAGGGAAGAAAAGTAAAGTAAATTAAATGCGTAAGTTCTTACACCCGAGTAGATACACAAGTACGATACAGTTTGGAGTTTGGAGTTTAGAAAAATGTTTCTAAGTAGTAGATAAATTTGGGCCTACAACTTGTGTCTTGAGTATTTTGTACAAATTGAATCCATGTAAAATGCACACTGTACATGTACATTGTACATAGAGGAAGAGTTTTTGAATGACTCAAGAATCAAGAATCAAGTGTATTAGAAACATAATTTCCTTAATTTCTTCCTGTAATATACAGAATCTTGATGGGAGTTTGTCTGTTTGTCTGTTTGTCTGGTTGACTGTGTGTGGAGTCAAAGTCAAAGTTAAAACTAGCATATAGAGTCTTTAGTGTAGAGTTTACACTGTTTACATGTTAGTTTTGCCTGGGCAAAAACATATGAAAATACATAATAATCTATCAGTAAAATGTCTCCCTCATTCATTTTCTGGTCGGTTGAAAAGGCTTGAGAATTGAGAACTGAAAAACACACAAACGCACACACACTTCCATAGAAAGAGAGAAACAGAAACAGTCTACTTGATTTATCTTGAAAGTGTGGCAACTGCAATGTAGTGTGGTGTAGATTGTAGTTTGTAGTGTAGAAAGTAGAAAGTGAAGCTGTCCAACTTGTGATTCAATTTCCTTTTCTCAGGGAATTAATTTCATGGTAGAGAGAAGTACTCCTCTTCCCAATTTATCTATATCTCAGCTCTCAACTCTCAACCCAGTCAGTATACAAAACACAACACAACTCAACTCAAGACGAAGAAAAGAGGAACAAGAACAAAATATCTACAACTTTGGACATTTCTATTAAATTATTTTCCAAACCCCTCGACAACAACTTTATCTTCATTTATCTCTGTATACTGTATACATACAAATTTACATTTAGGACTGTTTTAGAACAACCACAGCCACATATTTATGTACTTTCGATACATTTGCATTGGCATTCAAATTTAAATGGAGAAACTTTTCAGCTGTAAATTGAAATATCATCATGAATCATGAATATTTGGTATTGGGCATTTGATTTGGAAAATCTTGTTGAAACGATGACAAACTCCAAATTCCAAATGACAACCCCCAAATTGCTATGCAAATCATTCACTCATTCATGATTTATGACTAATTAATCAACAATTTGCATAGTCTGCATAGGTTTTGCATAGATTTAATTATATTTTGAATTTTGAACTTTGATTTTGAAAAACGTTTTATTTATTATTATTAGAGTTTTTATTTAGTATTATTTAGAAAATTAAAAAGTCAAGTGTCAAGCGTTTTATAGTGAAACGAATAAGGAAACTTTAGAAAAACATTTGTTAATTAGCCTCGGCTTTTTCTATTTTGTGTATTTCAGGAAGTCAAGATCTGCTTGGAGACCGAGGACACGTGTCGTAAGTCTACTTTTATATTTTTTTCTCCCTCGTTTTCTTTTCAATTCTCTTACTTCTATCATCTATTTCCAGTTCCAGTTCCATTTCTATTTCTATTTTTGCTCTTCTCTTGTTTTCACAAAACAGTACAAAATACAAAATACAGAATACAGAGTTCTGTACAAAATGCATCACACTAAACACCAAACCAAACTACAAACTACAGAATACAGATAGAAATAGATCACTGAGGTGCTTGTTCAGTTTTTTTGCACGTGTAACGTGTAGCTTTCCATTACAATTGTTCTGTATTCTAGATTCTTGATTCTAGATTCTGGATGCTACACGTTTATCTTCCGTTTTCTGTCCTTTTTCCATTTTGTCTGTTTTCTATCTTACTGTCTGTTTTTGTCTCTGTCTGTCGCTGTGCTCGATATTCAATAGATATAAGTTCATCCGTACGTACACCTATAGATACATCTACAATCTACAGTACAGAGACGGTGCACTGTGCACTGACTCTTATTGACTTGAACTGGCATTGAACGTTGAACGTTGAGCGTTGAAATTCGGGTGTATTGTAAAAGATGTGGAAACGGAAATTCCCGTGGATGTTGTACGAGGCAGAAAAAGTCACTCACTACTGATTACTGACATTTCTCACCATTCACCATCCATAGGAAAAGAGAAAAAAGTGGTGTGAAATTCCATTGTCTTAACACTCGACTCTATAATCTAGAATCTAGAATCTATACATTCTCGATTCAAGACTGGAGCATAAACCAGTAAATTCAAAGTACGAGAAAAAGCTCTTCATTTCACTTCCCACAGCATTTCATAACACACCATTGCACTAACTTTTAGATCGACAATCGACAAGTCATCCACAGTTTAGAATTAAGAGCATACGTTGAATTTGAATATTGAATATTGTACGAAAAGACGTAAATTCCCATACATATTTCCCCCCTGGTTTTTGTTTAGTTGGTTATCAAAAGATTTCTCGGGTTTTCATTTTTCCTTTCCCCAGGAACAATACTGATATTCATAAAAATGAGCAAGTTAAGAAGAGATGAAGAGATTATGGAATAAGGAACATCCAATAGTTTGAATCTATATGAATATGCAACTTGCGAGTACTCCCAACTCCCAATTCCAAAACTCCAATATGCTCTGATTTCAGTGTTCGGTATACAGTGTACAGTGTTCAGACAGGAATGGAGTGGAAGAGGAAAAGTAAATGTAAAGTTGAAATCTGAAGGGAGGAATCGATTCAGAATTGAACGCTGAGCGTTGAGTACATAGATATCCAAATTTCCGTAAACGTAAATTCAATGTCTTGATTCTGCTTTTTTGGCTGGAATCATGATTTCAACTCTGGAGTTGTGGAGTTTCAAGGAGAAGGGTTGTGAATAGAGTGAAAGTAGAAAATCCCCTTCTGTGTACTGTGTATACTCTATATTGTACATTGTACAAGTACGCACAATTCACAATTCCGCATGCATACAGCATACAAGTAGAATCGATTTTTCTTTCATACCTACTACGAGCAGTTCCAGACTTCCAGCTTTACAATTTACAATCTAAACTAGAAAAAGGCAGTTTCAGTCATATGCAACTTGCAATTCTCTATGCATAATATAAAATATTATGCACTGTACACTGTACACTGTACAAACTACGAACAGAAGACGTAACAATGGGAAGAAATTCACTATTTTTTCTGACTCTGATTTATGGAGAACTGAGGATGAGATGCGTACTTTTTCTGGGAGGGAAAAGGAGGAAACGAGGAAACCTTTGTATGGACTATGGACTTTGGACTATGGACTGGTTAGACTGTGATTTCACGAGATCGCTAACACTTTTTACAATCTAGACTCTATATTCTAGACTGTAGACTGTAGACAAAAGCACACTCTGAATACTGAATAGGAAATCGGAAGGAGCAATTTTTTACGAGTTAACTTTTCCTTCCTCACCAATTTCCTCTTCCTTTTCCCGAGTGCATTTTTCCTAATATTTTTATTATAATCTGATCATAATGAAGTAAGAAGTATCTTATAGAGTAAAGAGCAGATTTTTAGACTTTAGACATAAAAGCTTCTTCACCAAAACATTGTGAATAAATGATCACGTAAAATATCACATACATTTTTAATTCATTGTGATATACATATCAATTAGAAAGTAGAGATGCAGAAAAAGTGGATGGATAGAAATCCTTGTATTTTCTTACAAGATTGTTCAAGCCCAGTGCAAGTGTGTAAGTTTTGGAGGTAGGTAGAAGGTAGAAGGGAAAAGACCCTAGAGTGAGCTCCTTTTTTCACATCCAGCCATGTACCTCTCCCCTATTCTATCCTCTTCTCTCCGTTCTGTGCGTGTAGAGCATCGAATCTAGAATGTACACTAATGCGATAGAAACTGGAAGCTGGATGTTTTTTCAACTTTTCTACATGCTTAAATCTCTTTGTTTTATTTGCTGAATTCCGGTGGCAAAATGTTTTTAGTTGACTTAAAGGACCGACACTGTCTTGTTACTGTCTTGTGTCTGATATCTATATCTAGTTGTGGCTACGGTTACATCTTTGAAGCCAAGAGCTTCTGCCCGTCTCAATTCATGGCATAAAGTCAAAAGGGGGAAGTGAAAAGAATTTTGTGACAATTTCATACCCGGACTCAAAACACACGAAGATAAACAATAAAAGGGAAATTATTCTATATTCTACATTGTAAATGTAAGGACAAGGTGAGCGTCGGTGAATTTGCTGTCACTATCAAGTAAAATTCAAAATTCAAAATCTAGAATCTAAAATCTAGATGCAGGCGCAAAATTCACAAAGAAATTCAACTCAAAACTTACACTCTTGAGCATTTTGGAATACAAAGCACTCACAGCTTACAGTTGAGCAGTCCATCATGAGGATCCCGGGATTTTGATGCAAAATCCCTTTTTTGTTTTCCCTTGTCAAACAGACTGAGCTTTTGACGGAATATCTACAAGACAATTTAGACAATTGAATGTTTTGTTTTCTTTGGCTTTGCTTTCCGCTTTGGATACTGCAGGAAAAAAGGTTGTACCATAGGAAAGATAAGTGTTTTACGGCGAATATTGTCTATTTTCTAGATTCTAGACAATGTAGACAATGTAGACAGGAACAAAAATTGATGCAGGTTGCAGGTGTCACATGTCTTCCTCTTTGTACAAATAACCACGAGTGTGCAGTGTGCAGTGTGCAGTGTGTGGCTACAATAAGGATGTGTATACTGTATACATTATAAATGCACGACAAAGAAAATAGTTTGAAGGAAGAACAAATAGATGGATTAAGGAAAATACACATGACATACTTGTTCCATTCTACCTTTACTATTTATGAATACTGACTACGTATATTATGTGAATGTGCGTAGGTAAAATGTAAATAAAAATGAAGAGTATCTATAAACAAAAACACTTGAATGAATTCAAAATCCAAAACCAAATCAATCAGGCATGTCGCGTCGCGGTTTTAAAGTTGATTGTTATTAAATCGATATTTATTTTTCAATTTAAAAATAGAAATTATAACATGACAGACATTGCGGCAGCAAACCAGACAACAGACAACTGACAGTAAACCACAGGAGTTTTACTTTCAGTATTCAATTTTCAATGCTCAATGCGCAGCGATAGAATAATATTGAATATTTTATTATGGAATTGCTTTAAATAGTTCTGAGGCTTCTGACCTAAAGTCTTAACTCGAAACTTCTTGTTGATTGAAAATTCACGCACGTTTTCCACACAAAACGTAGATATTATCTTTCATCGTTATCGAAACTTTGAACTGCACATTTATCTACAATTTTATTGACAATTTCCATGAAAATCCGTAGAAATTGAAACATCTTACACTAAAATTGTCGCATGTGTATGAGGGAGTGAGGGAGGGAGGAATATCTACGGAAAACCTATGTCAGTCCTCTCCTCATTTAAAAAAACTCGTGTAATCTCTGCACATTGAAAATTTAACATTGAATATTGCACATCCTTTTTTGTCAACGGCAAAGTTGAATATCCTGTATCCAAAAATACGGACCAATAAATTTCACTCAGTCTTCTCTTCTCAACTTTTCGTTCAATGTTTGCTTCAATATTTATATGCTTTTTGTCACATACTTTTTGTCTTCCAAATTATAAAATTCCAACAAACAAAAATATCGTAGAATGGAAAATAGAGTTTATTTGTCTAAAATTGATTTTCTATTTTAGCCATTACTGAATTTCATAAAAGTTGGAAGCCTTTGGCCCATTTCCTACCTATGCTAATATAGTTTTCAATTTTCAATTACTGATCACATAAAATAGGATAAAATGGGAAATATCATAATAATCGTGTGCTGTTTCCGTTTCTGTTTTTGCTTTTGTTTATGTTGATTGTGGATGAAATCAGCAAATTGTATAGTGGGAAAGAAGGAAGAAAAGAACAAAGGAAAGGAAGAGAAACAACGGAGAGAACAGAGAGCAGAGAAATAGCAGAGTAGTTGACTGATAACTACCATAAGTAGGAGCACGCACATCTCGTGCAGATATTGCATGAGAGAAAAATCAAAAATTATGGATACATAATAATAATACGTAATACATAAATCCAACATCGGTACATGATACATGAAAAGGTTAATTTGATTATGGTAACTACGTGTACCTGTGCACTGATGAATGTTGGTTGGTCACTCGTCGTTTGTAGCTTGTAGCTCTGGCATACAGAATGCTGAATACAGAATGCTGAATGTAAGTAGTAAGTTGTAAGTGGTTCATAGATATTGCATGTAAATTCTTGTGCCGGTCGGCAACGGCAAAGCAAAGGCAAAGCCAACGCCAAAGTCAAAGGCAAAGCGTAAGCCGAAAAAGGAATTTATATACGCTTTTAAGGCTAATTTGCATTGCTGACTTTGAAGTGAAGCGGCAGTATGTAACGTAATGTTATGTTGTGATGCGATGTTATGTATGTTATGTTATGTGCGTGCAGTTGGTTGGTTGCGGCATTATGATAAGTGAATGGCTATGATGGTGATTTTGTTTTGTGATTGGGTTGGATGTTGGTAAGCGTAAGCGTGAGAGTGCCGGAGAGGCAGAGGTGTGTAGAATTTAGATTGTAGTTTGTAGATGCGGTAAACTTTTAGTTTTTCCACTATTGAAAATCATAGTGCTAATTTTGCAATTACAAGTTCATTAGACATCCGTGGATCATGTACGTAATAGCTGTACATATTTTTTTGTGAGCCTGAACACTGAACATTGACTAGAGTTCTAGAGTTTTAGAGTTGAGTTGAGATGAAATGAGTTGGTAGGGCGCTCTTTGCCTAATGACAGAGAACGGAGAACAGAGGAGAATAAGAGTGTAATATCCAGTCCATTATAATGGATATGTCTGATCGGTTCTTTTCTTCTATTCTCGTTTCTCCTTCTCCTTCTGCTCAGTTTTAGTTCTGGGTGGTGTTAAACATAATTACAGACTTGATCCACATCAACCGTCTACTAACACTAGCATTCCCATTTTCACCTCTTCTCCCTCCACAGTATTATTAACTGTACTCTACACTCTACACTCTACACTTTATACGTTGTACGTTGTACACGGATCCAATCCGACTTCTTTCTTTGTGATCATCATCTTTCTGTTTCCACTTGATATAATATTGAAACGGAGGTGAAATAGGAGGGGGACGTAGCATTTATTTTTCAAAAATAATAAAGATGAATGACGTAGAATTACAAATGTCGGTCAAATACACACATGCATAATACATAAAATACACAAATTCCCAATAAATAAAATTATAAAAACACTTTTAAAAATCACGAATGGCCAAATAAAATATATATAAATAAATAATAGATAGCTTTACATAAATTTCCAATCAGATATATAGATTTCCAAAGTATGTATAATATATGTTACTTAGCATGTATAGAAAATGTGAAATAAAAATATATATAATTTATAGCGTGGTAGCAGTATGTATTTATGTATAAATTAAATGGGACATAAAATATTTCACAAAATACATAAAAATCGGACTTTCATTATTTTTAAAAATAACAGAAAAAATTATTTATAAAATATGTATATAGATTTACTGATTTCCGAAACTATATCTGACAAAATTATTTATTTTATAACAGCAAATGAAAATAAATTATCAGGACTTACTATAATAATATATATATATATATATGTACGTACGTATAAAGGATAGATAGAATTTTCCAAAAAAAATAGATAAATAATTATATATATATAAAACTTTTGCCAATTATATAGGGGACACGGGGGTTATTTTAAAGGGACCGGGGGTAATTTTAATTTCGGTCCGAAATTAAATAATTAACAATTTATAAGAGGGGTACAATTCACACACACACACACATGTACTTACGTACTTATAAAAACATGGCCGGGAAAAATCTCCAATAAATAATTAAAAATATATATATATATATAAATAAAACCAATTTTAGTGATATGTACTTTTTGTACATATCACTATTTAAGTCCACAACACAATTAGCAAAACACGGGGGGACGGGGAAAACGGGGAATATAAAAATAAAATTTACAAATGGGAATTTCGGGGGTAGGGAAAAAATCACAACACACAACTACTCGGTAAGGCTGGCCGGCACGAACTAAATTCTGGAAGGCAGAAAATGCCTTCTAGAAAAGATAGCGTCCTATTTTTTGAGGAAGAAGAGAAAGAAGTGGGATGGTACGAGTCCCAATTTCTCCAACGCGAGGACTCTGACTCTCGCTTCTCTAAGCGTGTAGTGTGTACATTGTAGGCTGTACACATTACACGCTTACAATATTATAAATTATAATATTACATGATACTACTTCTTTTTTTTCTACATTCTCATTTTCTTTCGTCTCCAGTCTCCAGCTTTTACATTTTACATTTACGTATCCAGGGTGAAGAAATAGGAGTAGAATAGGAGTTTTGGACCTTGGCTAGTGGCTAGTATCTGGTGGTTAGCGGTTAGTAATTTATAGTAGCTCACTTGAACACAGGAACCATGTATTTGATTTTTCCCCCAGAAGAAAAAGATGGAAATGGAAATGAAAACGGAGAATATAATAAAATAAAAAGTCCTAAAGACTTTTAGAGGTGAGATTTTTCTGGATTCTAGATTCCAGATTCTAAATTCTACTTACCTAAAAAACAGATTGTTTCATGTGTCCGTCCACCAAGAATCGAGTAGATGGTAAAAGTGAGAAAGGTGTGAAATGGGTAGGCGCTTTCATCCTCTAATGAAAGAGTAACGGAGAAGAGAGTACCGAGAGTACCTTGATCCATTCTCCGTTCTCTTCTTCATCTTTATCCGCTGATCATTTTTTTCATAGATACACCTCATCATATTGGTATTATTATTATTATTATTGCCACAGAACAGAGCGCTTTAAATACAGTATCATGTGCAATGTGTAATGCGTAATGTGTATTCCATGTCCCATGTAACAGCAGAATCTGGATTCTACTGTAGAGTCGACTATAATCACCATTATAAATAGTAAATAGGGATTTGTAACTACATATATACATTTATGTATAAAGGGAGTTGAATATACGGAACGTATACGTGATATTAATAATAATAATAATAATACATTTATAAACTGAGCGTATTATGTGGAAAATGTCATGCTCAATTTTTGCCTTCATCCCCATCCCATCTCTCGCGTCTCTTGCCTTTAATCAATGTAACGACAGCCATCAAGAATCAAGAATCGAGGCTCAAGACGAGAGACTCTAGCATCTAAAATCTAGCATTTAGACTCTAGACTCTAAAGTCAAGACTCAAGACTCAAAAGATGAGGAGGAGGATGAAAAGAAAAGACGTATAGAGAAGATGAGAAGATGTTCAAAGTATGAAGATAAAAAGTGTAAGTGTTTGAGATGCCGACAGTGTTTTTTTTCTCTTGTTCAATTTTTCTCGCCTGGCTTTCGACTTTCAACTGTCGAGATCTCGCGTCTCTAGTCTCTAGCACTCTCTGACTTGGTCCAAAGTCCAAACTCTAAAGTCCAAACTCTAAAGTCCAATGTTCATATCCCATATTCCATGTTTCGTACTATGATATATTTCTGTTTCGTAACTAAACCTGAAGCATGGTTCAAGCATAAACTTTAATACTACAGAATTTAGAATATTGTACCACCAAAGCAAAAGAAAAGAATTATTCTTTTCTTTTATTATTTACTATAATATTATACAAGTGTCTATTTCATATTTTGTGTTTTACTTTCCTCTCTTTACTGCATTCTACAACCAAAAACTGAGGAGATTGAAGAGAACTTTTAAATGCCCTTTCCTATTTTGTAGATTGTAGATATTTTGAGGAAAGGAAATCATAAAATGAGATGAGGAAAAAGTACATGATTTAATGAGCATCTTCACAATGTTACATCTTACATTTTGAGCTTTGAGCTAAAATTATTTTCAGAAGAATGGCAATTCTTTTCCTTTTTGTGTTCAGTGTTCAACGTCTGTCGTAATCTGTAATCTGTATAAACTGTACATTGTACATTGTCTCTTGTCTATTGTCTATTTTGTGCAATGTACCAACTAGGAACCTTACAAACTAGAAGATAGCGTAAATAGTAAATAGTGCAGAATACAGAAGCATGTAAAATTGGATGTGTGCCAATTACAGAAACGTCAAAACTCAAAAGTCAAAACAAAAACAAAGTGAGCCGGCAGTCCACCTTTCCTTTTTTAATTTATTTTGTAAAACTCTCAACTTAAAACTTGAACAATAATTGTTCTTGGAATCTTGGAACAAAAATGTATAAAAATGTTCAAGGCCTCCTTTTTTTCTTATGTGCTTTTATTTTGTTGTTTGTTAGATCATTAAAAAGTAAAAAAAGGGAAGGACCGTGTTCAGAAACTGAAGTTTGATTGTTTTAATTATTATTTAACATTTATAATTATGATTAGATGGTAAATAGTAAATGGTAAATGGTAATAGTAAATATTGTAATGAGTAATCAAGAATCAAGAATCAAGATAATGAGGGTGAAGATGATTATGATAATGAACTCATATTATTTCACCTAGAAATAATATTGGATAATAAATGGTCAAAGGAGGCGGAAAGTATGTAAAATGCCTACTGTCTACAGTCTAATGTGTGTTGTATTTTGTGCTTTGTGCATTGTGCATGCAACATACAGCATTAAACACCGAATATGTACATTGTACACTGTACAGTGTAAAATGTGAGGATAGGGATAAGAAGGAAAGAAAAAAGTAAGGAGTTTAATTTGACTAGAGTCTAGAGGAAGTTACTAGTTGGCGGTATTTCTCTAAAGAAGAAAGAAGCAGATTCAGATTGTGTTGCTGATGATGCCGATGATGATGGTGTAAGGTTTTGGTGGTTGTGGCGGTGAGTCTCTCAATCTCCTTTACTCTTTTGGTCTCTTATCACCTGTCACCTATTATCTCGCACTTGAGAACAAGAGAATTGCGTGGATTTTATATGGGGATAATTTCAAAGCGGTTTCCAAAAGAAGCGCTTCCGTTTGATGTGATGTGCGAAGCTTTTCCTATCTTTCTCCTCTCTCCTTTTTTACAGATATATGTACTTTGCCTCGTTCTTCCGTTTAGTTTTGGTCTTGGTCTTGGTCTTCCTTTTTGGACTTTGAATTGTACTGACTTACTTGTTACTAACTCGACTTTTGTTCCACCGTGTCTCTTGCGTATCTCGTGTGTTGTGTGTTGGGTAATGTATCTTGTGCGTCTCTAATGCATAATTGTATGTACTCCTTTGATATTTGGTGTTTGATGTTTGATGTGAGACCGAGTACATCATACTCTTTCTAAATGAAGAATACTTATGTGTAAAAGTGCATCTACAATATACTTCTACTCTCTACTCTCTCTACTGTCTACTGGACCTCTCAACTTTTTAATTAAGCACATAACTTAATAAAACCATGGTTTACAGGTGCTCAACTTGTTCATTGCTTCATTGCTTCATTGCTTCATTGGTCCAAGTTGGGAGCTTTGAAAAGTTTTGTTCAATCCGCTGTTCTCTTCTATCTTGTATCTTGTATATTGTATCCCTTCAACACTCTTACTCTATGGAGTATAAAGTATGTAGGTGTAGTTTCAAAGAGCTCGGAGCTCGGAGCTTTTAGAACTTCTCAAAGAATCATCTTGCCTTTGGTTTGATTTTTTACCTTTTGCCCGGACTCAATTCTTCTTCTTCTTCTTCATCTTCTTCATCTTCTTCATCTTCTACCTTCCAACTTTCAACTTCTTTAAGAGCGAGAAAAGGAGGAGAAGAGAAGAAAGATTCTAGATTCTAGATTCTAGGTTCTAGATTCTAGACTCTGTACTTTGGACTCTGGACACAAGAATCTAGACTCAAGACTCAAGGCTCAAGACTCATCTATCATAAGTTTGGTCTTTGTTCCAGGCGCTCTAAGGGAAAGATATAAAAAATAAATACATGTTTTAATGTCTACTTAGAATTATTGTAAAGCCGAAAAAGCGGGAGTAGTCAAGTAACTATTTCCAATGAGCTTTATATCATCCATTTTATACATATATATCTGTAAATTTATAGGTATATATAATATATATTGTATGTCCTATACTCTATGTCTTCCAGACATGAGAGCTGATAGAGCCAAAGGGTTTGTTGGTTGGTAGTTATCCCAGTTTTTTTTTCTCGTTACTTTGGCTTTGGATTTGGATGAAGGAAGAAACGGGGAGAGAGGGTAAAGTCAAAAGCAAAGGCAAAAGGTAAAGGTATAGTGATAGAAGGGTTTTTATTGAGCCGACACAGCTCGGACTATACGAATATAAATGTATGGTACATGCATACAAAATGATGATACTCCTTTACTTTTTGACTTGCTTAGGACTTGTTCCTTGTTCCATGTACTGTGTTTGATGTTCGGTGTTCGGTATTCTGTGTTGTAGCCAAGCAAGAACCAAAGAAATAGATAACCAAAACCGTGCTATAATATAATATTATGCTATGTACTGTATATTGTATCTTGTATATTGTATATTATACAGAGGTAAAAGCAAGAAAGAAGAAGACAGAGATATATCTGGATATATGTGTCATATAAAAGTGCATGGTCAATATGTACAATGTACAGTGTACAATGAACAAGGATATTACATAGATCAAAAAGTATCTTCCTTTCATTCTACAGTCTACAGTTTACAGCCTTCTTTTTCTCCTGTCTTCTTGTTCTTCTTGTTCTTCATCTATCTGCTTTTTGGCTGAGTTGGAAAAGAAAAAGAAGTGGAAGGGAAAAAATGTTTTTTTTTCTCGTCTTCTTCTCCGTTTGGTAAGCTTTGAAGTGCCGCTTGGCTATTGTGTGTGATAGGTATAGGGGCCGACAGGTGGTTGGTCAAATTAGTGGTTGGCTTGTAACTTCTTCTCTCTCTTTCTCTCTTTCTCTCTCCATCATCTCTCTCTACATATCTATGTATCCATCCTTCCTTCACCATTCTTCATCCTCTATTCTCCATAGTTACTTTCTATAGCCAACAACAACAAGAGGAACAACAACGAAACGAACCAAAGAACCAAAGCAACATACAAGAAATTATCAGCAATCAGAGAGAAATAGAGAGAAAGAGTCTTCTCTCTCTTCCACATGGAAATCAACCCATACAATCTTTCAAGTGCTTCTTTGTAAAAATTTAATTCTCATCTCTCGCTTCTTTCTTTTTCTTCTTTTGCGTCTTCTTCTTCTTCTTCTAATTCTTACTCTTATTCTTGTTTCTTATGTAACTGCATCCATACAAAGTCATCATGAAAAAACTCGGTGGATACCTTCTTTTTCTTTTCTTGTTCATCATCATCATCATAATCATCATCATTTTGTTGGTGGACTAAAGGCTTTCTAGAAATTAACCCCTGAACAAGCACCGCTCTTACTTTGATCCATCCGATGGATATTAAGTATTAAACATGTAAAGACATAGATACAGCTCCAAAATATAACTCCAGCTACAGCTCCAGAGTACAAACACAGAGTGGAGAGTGAAGAGTGTATATCATATCATATCATATCATAACTGAACATTGAACATGTAATTCTGAGGTCCCTCATCTTCATCTTCTTCATCTTCAAGCTCTGCCCGCATCCCTTCATCATCATTAACTCAGCTAGGAATTGTTGAGCACTATCAAGTCTCGTCCAAACATAGAATCATTACATGATTCCCCGCTTTTTTCTCCACACATAGATACAACATCATATATAATTCTAAGACTTTTTAATACTTTGTACACTGTACACTGTACACTGTACACAGTGCCCAGTGCACAGATACTCATTTTGTACCATACTTTGTAATACTTTGTACTTGATACTTGGTACTTTTTAACAGAGGGTAGGGAAATGCCACAACTTTACATTCTATGATATACACACCTACAAGCTATCTAGAAACTAGAAAATATAGAAAATACAAACCTAGTTTTTCTACGGTGCAATCCAATCCAACACTTTGCTTGGAGTTTTGAGTTGCACAAGAAAAAACAGAAAACAGAACCCAACGAGAATGGAGGACATGAAAATGAAGAGAAAAGAAAAGTAGTGTTTTCGTGTACAAATTCTAAAATTCTAAAACTGAAACTCTAAAACTGAAACTCTAAAACTGAAACTGAAACTGGCCTCTTACTATTTTGTCTTTATTTTTTCTCTTCCCTTTGGCAATTATGGCTGAAAAAGAAAAAAGAGGGAGTGTAAATTTTCTCTGTATGAATCTCTCTCTTTGTGTTGGTTATTTGGTTGTTCGGTTGTGTTTGGTGCGTCTCTTTCGGAAAAGGTGAGTTTGATTTGAAATTGTTGGTGTGAAGTGGTAGCTGATGAGACGCCCACCGAGGAGATTTTATGATTTGTCCAACTACTTGCATACCGACATACATAGACGATATAGCTATAGACATGGATGCATGAGAACTGTTTCTTTGATTCTGGGTGACGAATTTATTAGAGGTGGGACACACAGAACACCAAACACAAAACACAACATAACATATAACATAGAGAATGGGCATTGAGGATTTTGAACATGTTGTATTGTATTGTGTTGTTGCTGTTGTTGCTGCTTTGCTTTTGTTGTTCCAATCTAGTTGTACTTGTGTATTGTTATTACTCTTCTTGTTCTTGTTCTACTTGTAGAAAATATTGTTGTCGGACCATCCGTCCAACAATCTCCAATCTCTAAAAACCGACTAGTCTACCATCCGTACTTCATACTCCATACTCCATACTCCATAGAATATAATAATATTATGTAGAGAGTAGAGAAAGAGGGGCAAAAGACAGTAAAGATTTAGAATGGAGGGTCTACTTTGCTTCTCTTTCTTGGTTCTTGGATCTTTGCCTACAATGCGTTTTCTTAGCAGGGTGTTTTCTCTCTTAAAATTTCCATCTTGTCCACCATCCAGCATTATATTATATTTTATATTATATTAGAGCATTAGTGTTTGAGAATTGAGAATAGAGAATAAAGATGGAGAATGCGAATGATATATTATAATGTATAATATGTATTATGTATGGTGTTTTGTGTTATGCACATCCAAAAACCGTCTTAAACTCTAAAATCTGAGAAGAGACTAGAGACTAGAGAGACTCGAGACCACCTGCGTATTTTAACACCTGTATCTCTCCCTCTCAACAAAATCTTCTTCACTTTCAAATCTGAATTGAAATCCATATCCAAATTCAGTATGCAGTACAGGCACAAGATAAAAGGTACAAGACTGAATACTGGATACTGAATACTGGATATTGAGAGAATAGAAGCCGCTCCAATCCAATCCAATTCAAGTCCATCTCAAAATCTTATTATTATCATTATTATTACAACTGTACTTTTAAGAGTATTAGACTCTTTATTCTTCCGAATTTCCCATTTCCCATAGATCCCGGAAGTTGTCCAGTTAAACCCAGATAAAACCTTCATTTTCTAAATTAAAGTAACAATCATGATTAGAAAAGAAAAGGACATTTTTCAACAATTCAGAATCCAGAATCCAGAATACAATTGTAGGTAAAATGACGAGCAGAAATTGGAATCACGAGTGTGTGAAACCGTACACAGAAACAGTTTTATTGTGCGTAACGTGTGCCTAATTACGTTGAAAGTTTGGATCTGGATTTTGGAACAAGTGATGTAGAATGTAGAATGTAGGATGTAGGATGCGATGACTATGTAACCAAAACCGAAAATGAAACAGAAAAGAGGCCGTCGTAATGCTAATGGTAATGACGGGAAAATGAGAGGAAGTTGATTGTTGTCGTCCTTGTCTGTATTTACTACTACTTTTTCTACTACTCCTTCTTCTTGGAGTTTAGTCTGGATCCAAAATCCAAAGTCTAGGTAATGCAATGTAATGGAGAAGTGAGTCGGCAGATATTTCCTCTAAAATCTAAAAGCTTCTGAATTCACATACATCTATACAGACGTACACAAATAGTGAATACATACTGCATACTCTTGTCCTACACTCCTGACGAACGATGATGATGATGGTGGTGGTAAGAAACAAGGAGACGAGGAACAAAGTGGAAAAGTAGGTAATATTATTATGTATGTACGGTGTACGTCTTAGGATGAAGATTCATCATCAGAATTTACAGTATCATGCTCTTTTCCTTCCAAATTTCATTGCTGGTGGTCTTAAAACTCCAAAGTTGTAATTGTCATGCAACTATGAAGAATGAAGAATAAAAAATATGTGCACAGTATCACATGTACAATGTAAAATGTACAGTGTACAGTGTACAGCGTGTGCTTATGTTCTTAAGTTTTATATCTTGAGTCTTCAATCTTCAGTCTCACACAATATGAAATATTGCGACCAGTACTGTATCATTGATGTACAATATACAATATACAATGTACGCAATGCATCAATGGGGCAGGATGTAGAATGTATAATATAGGCTTTTAACTTGACCGTGAATCGTCAATCCTTTCACTCCCACAACTCACAATAACAAAAGTCACTACTCAAAAATATCAAACCGTTAAATGGCCGTTCCATGGACAAAATTTAAACTAGTTATTACAAATAAGTAACCAGCATTCACATTTCAAATTTCACATCCATACTTATTCATTTCATTACTGAGCATTGAACATTGAGCATTCATTCATTCATTTCCTAATTCTTATTCTTCATGTTAATTTGGAGCTTGGCACAGTGCATTGTACACCTTGTACATTTACAATTTACATCGTCATACTAAAGAAAAGTGTCTTGTTCTGCTATTCAAGCGAGCTTCCGCTCTATACACTCTGTAGATAAATTAATATGAAAAACTTCGAAACGACTCCTCATAACTCTATTAAAACAATACGATGAGCTAAAAATATTTGATGACTTTAACAATAATTAAATTGTTAATGCAGTCATTAACAATTAACAACTGCAACAGAGAACAGACTGAAGAATGGCCAAGATCATTCCCATGCTAATCAACACATTCTTCATTCACATTCTCGACTCTCGATTCTGAATGCTGAATGAGTACTAAAATACTGAATTACCATGTATTTTATGCATTATGGTGAGATCGTAAATAGTAATATGTGCTCTGCATTGAATTTAATTGAAGACTGAAGACTGAAGAGAGTCCGTTGATTTGTACTGTGTGTACTGTGTACAGTGTACAGTGTACATTGATAAGATAAATGCAAAACTCTTTTTATGTTTCACCTTTTTTGCTTTTGAATGTTCAAGTTTTGGTTATGTATTGTGTATTGTGTAAAAAGTTTTATTGCTCCTTCTTTACCGAAAGGGAAAATCTGATTAAAAATCAACAGGGACATTATGTTCAGCGTGAGAGCTGTAGATTCTCAATACTTAATGCTCAATGCTCAATGCTCAAACTTCAATGCTCACCGTTCACATAGATAGTATATCCATACTTTTTACATGCCTCTATAAAAAGGTAAAAACAGAGCATAATTGAATACCTCTTCATTCTACACACACATGATCATAATAGATATTACTATTAATGCGGATGAAAATTATGCAAGGCTGGATTTTGATTGTGGAGATACACACAAACACACACACAGAGAGTGAGAGAGAGAGACGGAGAGATTTTACATTCACATAAAATTTTTAATTATATGCATAATTACCAATATAAAAATATAATACGGGACAAAAAGAAGCACAGCAGCAGCATCAGCAGAGGACGAAAGAGAGAGAATAAATGAGCAATCGCTCAGTCATTTATTGCCAACAAATATTTTATCCCTCTCTATCTATATGTCGTATTCGTATTCGTATTCGTATTATTACTACTGATATTACCGTGTATCCATGTGATGTGTTGTGTTGTGATGTGATGCGGTTGGGATGTTCAATGTACAGGAATACATATCTGAGCCCAAAGTCGTAAATATGGTAAACAAGAGGCAAACATGTCATAGACATTAGACATTCAACATACATATGTACAAAGTACAGAGGAGAATGTAGATAAATGTACTTAATGAATATTTAATATTTAATGGACCTGGTGCATAACAATACCGAGTACTCTCGACATCCATTGAAAATATTGAGAATTGAGAATTGAGAGCGGTTGTAAATTTTTATTTTATCCGTCTCTCTATCTCTATCTCTCTATCTCTCTGTTATCTGTTTCTCCACGTATAATAAAATAATATCAATATCAATATCAATATCAATACCATTATAAATATAAATAAATAAATAAATAATACTTGAAACATCATGTGTATTTTGTACAGTGTACAGCCTTTTCACCTTTCATTTATTATCTTTTTACTGGGATAAAAATTGTAGGAAATGAATTAAATAATATCCAATGAATGAAAAGAGTGTGTGTCTATGAGAGAGAACTAGAAATTGTATGGACAAAGTACAAACTAAATGAAATTGAAAATTAACGATGAAGGATCGAGCATCGAGAATTGAGGATCGAGAAGCATCAACAAGGAATTTTTCATAACTTTGACAATGATAATTATCACCATAATAATTGCAGTTTTTCATTGTTATGAGTTATGAATTTAAGCTCGTCCCCTCACCTCAAAAATGAAAGACATGGTTGACAAGGTAAGATGATGAAGAGAGTATTCCCAGAAGAAGAAAAGTCAAAATGTCCATTGTGAATCTTTCCTTTTGTTTGACAGAATGTTAAAATTCCATTCTTGTCCGGTGGACAGAGACAGCAATGGGCAGAGACAGAGCAGAGGAAAGAGGAGAAAAAGTCACTCTCACTGGAGTCGTTCTCTCAGGTCGGTATTCGGTATTCCGTACGGCATATAAAATGTTTGGAGTTTGGAATTTGGTATTTGGAATTTTGACAATTTGGGAATTTGAAATGAAACAAATAAAAGTAAATAAATAAATGCAACAAGGAACAAGTTTCTGTTTCTTGTGTGTGTTGTGTGTGTCCTTGGTCGGTTTTTGAGTTGTGAGTTTAAGTCAAGTTGAGTTGAATTTGGGCTGGGATATTTGGTTTTGACTTTGACTTTGACTTTTGAGCGTTTGAGTTTTGAGTCCCGTCGCATCATAATAATGACAAGGACCGCCTTGGGTTTCTCACTCATCCAAAAGGAAAAAAGCAAAAAGACCGTACACATTTTTCATTTACTCTTCTTCCCTTTATGACTCCTCTTGATTCTTCGTCTCCGCATTGTACATATTTTAGACTGGAGAAACTGTACACTGTACAATGTACAATGTACATTGTACATTGTACATACAAAGTATGTATGTAAAATGTATGGATTATGGATATAGATGAAGAATGTATGAGACTATTTTGTTATACATTGAGCATTGAGCATTCAGCACATGAATGTTTATATTTTATATGTTGTATATTATACATGGAATTGACGAGGAACAAGGAGCCTGTTTATGAGCTTTCAATTTCTTACGGAAAAAAGACAGTGACTTTTTGATAAGAGCTGTTCTTTCACAAAGAAACACACAACAGACAACAGACAACACACAGACAGAACAGAATACAGAGAACATGGAAATTCTCATTGGTGGTCTTTTTCGTCATTTTCTTCTTTTCCCTCAAAGTCTCAAAGTCTCAAAGGTTTCAATTTCAACAACGGGATGAGAACAACCTCGTTGTTTCCCTGATACTTTTTTTTCTACATTTTCTATTTTCTGTATATTTTGATGACGGTGGACCCTCAACATCAACATCAACATTACTATCACCATAACTATCGCCATCGCCATGATTCCTTGTCTTCTTCTCCCCTCTTCTCTTGACTTGACTTTTGGGAATTTAACATTTAACATTATACATTCATTGGAGAAGTGTGTATGAGTATATGATGTTCCCTATTGTAAAAGTACAGTTGGAGTTCCCAATTCCCAATATATGTACAAGAGGAAAGCAATAAGAAGTAAGAAGAAAAGAATGGATAATAACTGATTGTTGTGGACCTTCCGGCTTGTCTTTTGATCCCCTCCAGTTCTCTCTCTCTCTCTCTCTCTCCAGTCTGAGTTCTGAGTTCTGAGTAACTTGACATTTGGCACGAAAGAGATGATGGATTAGGAATTAGAAATTTTTGTTGGTATTTGGTATGCTCTCTGTACTCTGTTTTACCTTCTAATACCGTAGTTTTAACAACAGTTTGTATTATGTATTTACTATGTAATGTATACAAAGTCGTCTTAGTTTTACTTATACAATTTGTGTACTATAGGAAAAGACGGGCTTTGCGTCTAGAGTCGACAGCCTACAGTCTAGCATCTAGCATCTAGCATCTAGCATCTAGAATCTAGAATCTAGAAAACATGAAAATTTTTCTTGAGAATCAAGAAACTCTGAATCTGAATCTGAATCTGAATCTTACTTGTTCCTTACAAGTTACAAGTTACAAGATTTTATGAATGTGAGGCAGAGATGACTGTACGGCAGAGATATTGAATACTAAATTCCCAAAACATTAACAAGTACAAAGAAAATGTTTTAAACTTGAAACCCTCCTGAAAAATACAAAACACAAAATACAAAATGTACAAAAATAAACATTTAATAGTAATACCTATGAAAATGAGCGGTACCGTTTGTTTGGTACCTCTCCTAATTTAAATTCTAAAGAAGAGTGCGTATTGTTTGCTGTATTTTATATGGTACTGTATAGTGAATTCTGAATACTGGATACTGGATTGAATATCGCTGTCCTTTTTTAAAAATTATGAAATGCATACAGTGATAATTTAATTATAAAGGATCGTGAGGAGAAGTGTGAAATGAGATGGAGGTGTGTAAAGAGTAAAGAGTAAGGGGGAAGAGGGAGTATTCTTCATGTTCTTTAAATAAATCCTGTAAATTATAAAGTGTACAATGTACACATTTGATTTGTGGATAGAGTACATAAAAAATAATACTCATATGTGAAATGAGAAATATGGAATCAAATCATACTCATTCTACAATCTACAATCTACATGGAATGTCGTCAGTTATTGTTGTTGATCTTGTTCTTGTCGGCCTCCTCTCTCTGCAATTAGCATTTGTAAATACCTGTATTTTTGGGATTTGTAAATAGATATCTACGTATTTCATTTGTGTTTGTGTGTGTTTGTTAAAAAGGAGGTAAGAAGAATTGGAGACTGTTTACTCCGAGTTTACACTTATATTGCACTGCGATATTTACATTTGTGCGCACATATGACGGGGGTACTAGTGACTAGTGATGATAATAATGACGATACATCGATACTACAATGATGGACTTTGCTTACCCGTTCTTGTTTTTCCTCCTGATGCACACTTTTTTTCATGTGTACATTGTACATTTTGTATAGTATGTGTTGTATGTGGTTGTGTGGGTCGGAATGAGAGAAAAAGAGGATACTCCAGTTAGCAAATGTACATGTTTATTATTTATTATATAGCATCTATAGATTCATATCTGTATAATATAATATATATTATATATACACATACATATGCACATGTATGAATATAGCAAGCGTCTGTGACTAAGCCAGGTTGTTTTGATTTGATTGTCTGACGGTGGGATCAAGTGACAAAGCTTCTTGCCAACGGACTAAAATATAATAAATAATGCTCATAAATGCGTATCAAAGTACAATTTATGTGTGTATGTCTCGCTCTCTCTCTCTCTTTATTGTTTAGCTGTTTGAGTTTGAATTTGAGTTGGAGTTCAAATTTGAATTTGAATTTGAGTTAGAACTGGAATAGGAATTGGAATTAGAGTTATACAGTGCTGAAAGACTGAAAGACTGAAATGAAGTACAAGCACAAGCACAATTACACATAGGAATACAACGTACAAGTATGCAAGATGAATGAGTGAGTGCCTGAGTGTATGCTGTTGAATGCTGTGTAATGTGCAATGTGTAGTAGTTGTAGAGAAATAATAATTGTCTGTCCGCTCATGTTCAATGTATGATGTACAAGAGCTCAGTAGAGCTGAGCTGAGCTGAGTTGTGTTGTGTTGAGTTGAGTTGAGTAGAGAGATTCGCCTGTGTATGGCGTTTAGAGCTTAATCGTGAATTGCTGTTGAAGAGATAGTGTGTGCACAATTTTATGACTGTGAGATACCATATCCATCAAGAGCGGCGGTGGACTTCAAAGGAAATTTATTGTTCTTATCATATTGGTGATAAGGCCTAAAGGGATAGGAAAATAGGAATGCCTGCCTTGATTTTGTCGGCGAGTTGACAGGATTTTTCTTTTGCTTTTGCTTTTGCTTTGCTGCTTGCTCCATTCCATACCATAACATACTACCACGATTACTATATTAATATTACTATAACTATTACCAGTACAAGTAGAAGCACAATTACAAGTAGTATTCTATAACACCATCACCATTGGATTGGATTGGATTGGATTCTGCTCCACTATCCATCTCTTCATTTCGTTTCATAATATAACAATTCTACACTCTACAGTGCAGATTCTACAGTATACAGTATACAAACTATACATGTAATGGAATGAAATGGAACGGAGTAGTGGAAAAGAAGTAAGGAGAGCCATATAACCTAATACGCACACCGATCTAGTACAGTGTGCACTGTACAGAGTATGAAGCAACAGGCAACATGTTCATAGCCTCCGGAGGCTTACCCTGTCTCCATCAGTAATGCCTGCATATTCCTATTACAAACTAAAAACACACATAGACATATCTGTACATCACTTTTCCTCCTTATAATTGTACCTACTCAGTCAAAACTTAAGACAAAACAAGACAAGCTTGTGTATTATATATCGTATATCGTGTACGGTGCATGTTATATAGTATATAGTACACACATCTATTGATGTATAATGTGTACATGTTGAACGTGTATAGTGTAGAATGTAGAGAGAGAGAATGGTGGCGGGTTTCTTTCTTAAGCTCCAGCCGGCACCCTCAAAGAATGTTTTACGGAAATTTCTATAGGCATGGAGAATCGTGTATGTTGAATGTTGTGCGTTGTATCTATGCTGAACGCTCATATAAAAATATAAATATAAATCTATCCATGTATGCACTAAACTCCAAACTCTAAACTCTAAACTCTAGTTTATAGATTATATTTCATAGTTTATACAGTATAGAGTATAAAGTATAAGCTGTAAGTTGTAAGTGAACGAAAGAGTGTGAGTGAGGATTGAGGATTGAGAATTGAAGAAAAGGAAGAAATGAGAAATGAGACTTGACCCCCTTGCTGGAAGGGTCCTCACGACAAGAAATCAAGGAACCCCTTTATAATAATAATAATAATAATAATACTCATACTAATAATACTTTCCTTTACCTTGCCTTCCCTTTTACAAACTATAAAGAGCATTGGATACTGGATACTGGATAATACACAGCACATAGAATTGTATATTATTCTACATGTATGCGTCCTTTATTTTTCTCAACTCTCATTCCTTGTATATTGAAAGTAAGTAAGTAAGCTAGGATGCTAGATGTTAGATGCTAGGATGCAGTGGTGCATTGTTGTCGAAGGGCCTTGAGTGAACATCTTAGAGTTTAGCTCAACTTCGGTGAGAAACACATGGCAACGACCGTTCTCTCTCTCTCCATTGGGGTGGTGTGGTTGTCAAGCTTCAAGTACAAAAACGACCTCCCGTCCAACTTTTTATCAACGTTCAACAGGGGGTTGAACGCTACATGTTGAAATCTTGTGCTGCACACTGAACGCTGAATATTAGGAATACTGAATGCATCTTCAATCCAACCATGTACAATGTTAGCTCTGGTTCTGGTTTTGGTTTTCCTCTGAGTCTGAATAAAGTTTCATGTTATGTTATGCCATGTTGTATGCTGTATGCTGTATGCTGTGCGTATTGATCTACACTCTACACTCTACACTCAATTTTTTTTTCTTGAGCTAATGTATCTTCAATATCCAAGATTCAAGATCCAAAATCCAAGTTAAAACCAAAGGAAAGTATAGGAGTAGAAAATAGAAAATACAAAATACAAGTTGTAAGTAAGATGAAATGGATGGAGAATGGAGAATGGAGGTTTCGGTTAATAACGAATGATGGTATACATTGGAAAATACATGCACAGTAAACTAGTGTGTTTTGTGTGTGCGAGAGAATTTTATACATGTAGAGGGGACGACGCGTACAGAGTATAGAGTGTACAGAATGTAGAGAGTAGAGAGTAGAGAGGATGATGAAGCATACAACATGCACAATGCACATAATACGCAGAACAGAGCATAGAGCATAGCATAGTCAATAGTCAAACCCTGATAGAACTGGGAGGCTCGCAACTCACTACTCGCTATTAACCCAACTTTTTCATCTAAAATCTTCAAACTTGACTCTCTCACCAGTTGCTCTCAAATTCACAGGCTGACGAAACCTCACCTCCAATCAACTGAATTTCATATCCTTCCAGTCTCCATGTGTTTATTATCTGTCAACGCTCAGCGCTCAGTCCCAGCGTCATTATCATGAGCATCATTATCTTTAGCGTGTTCACTTGATTAAATTTAATTTAATTTAATTCCGTTTGTTTGACCACCAAAGTTACAAGTTGTTTAAATAACGAGAGCGAAAGAGAGTTTTTATCATCTACAAGTTTAAAACGTAACAAAAGTTTGTGTCAAAGTTTGTGTTTTTAGAGGAAACAAAGTGTGTTTTTCATCTAAATCTTACATAATATCACATAATATATTATTTTATAATTACACTGTGTCACCCATAAAATATTAAATCACGAGGAATAACCACAAATACAAATACAAGTACAACTAAATACATTATCTTTATCACGTTCCTTGTCTCCCGTGGTGTGATTTGAGTTTGAAGATTTGAGATTTGAGAAATTACAGTGAAATTATAGTTTGTCTACACAGTTATTTACACAATAAAATATCACTTGTAGATTCTAGATAGAAAAGGAGAAAAAGAACAAGACAAGACAAGGAGAGATTTTGTCCTTATCGTCCTCACACCATTTGACGTATAAATAAATACAAATATATTGATAATTCATGCTAATAGATACACGATACACAAAACACATAACAGTGACTTGTTCTCACATCCACACAATAGAATATCAAATATCAAATAATATATCAATGTACACAAATCATTTTGTGGAGAAGGAATAGAAAATAGAAGAAAAATATTATTCAAGAAAAAACATATTTGGAAAGTAAATAGTAAATATTTCTCTATTAATATTTGTCTGTGTGAGAGTGTGGGAAAAAATCTTGTCTTTTGTGGAATCGATTGGATCAGACGGAAAATTGGAAAGAAATAGAAAAACAAAAGCAAAAGCAAAAGTAAATCAATTTTATATTATAGTGAGCATACGAAATACGAAAATAATAAGATAATATTTTGTGTAAACTTGTGGGTGAAATTGAAAAATTATATCAAATATCTGTGTTCATTCTCATAATAATTTAGCCTTGTTCAGTTGAGTTGAAGCTATTGAGTTGAATTGAGTTGAGCTAAGCTCCCTGTATTTAATTTTGAAGGATTTCTTCCACTACACTGGATTTTGTTTTGTGTACACTGTACACATTCATCATTTGTTCGCTGGTCGTCTGTTTTTCTGTTTGTTGGTTTGAAAAGTGAAGGAATTTTTTCCTCTTCTCAGTAATAATAATAATAATAATAATAATCCAAGCTACAACATAAATACATTGGTCTGTTCTTTACTTGACGCCCGCTCCTTTTCCTTCTGGTGTTTGGAGTTTGGAAATTTAGAAGTTTGGACCGAGTAGGTGGAGAAGAAAAATTAAAGAGAGAAGTGAGAAAATGCCATAGAAAAGAGTGCGGCAGCCAGCAGTATTTGAGTAGATTCAAGAACAAGTAACAAGTTTAGGAAAACTCATTGAGTATCGGATGGCACTTGAGTTTCCATTTTCATTTCCATTTCCAAGTTTCAAGTCTCTCTGTACAATCTTCAGCTACACTGTACAAAACACAAGACAGCATTACGCTGCAATGTCTCACCATTCCAATACAAATACATGCAGCAAGCATTGAGAATTGAGAATTGAATGTGTTTACTTGCCAGAATTATTATACGATGAGTTAGAGAGAAATTGAACTGTGTTCTTGTTCTACGTCTCTGTGTCTCTGTGTCTCTCTCCGTTTACCGTCTCCTGTTCTTTCAATTCCTGCCGTGGTTTTTTCTTTCGACATTCGACATCTTGAACTTGTGTATGCATTCTCAATGTGTGTATATGTGTGTGTGCTGAATAGGCACTTGTTTATTCACGCAGTGCGAAACGGAACAAGTCACAAGTAACAACAAGCGTACATACTAGATACGACGTACATGTGTGTGTAAACTGTATAATGTAACAATACAATACAGTACATACTCCATACTCCATACTCAATGTATAATATTATATAAAAGTGTGAATAGTTTAGGAGTCAACTTCGTCTTCGCCTTCATCAGGGAGTTACAAAGGAACTGCCGAAAGTAAAAATAATATATAAAGTGTTTGTGCTGAATGAATGTTGCTGATGCAGATTTTTTTTTCTGTCTGACTTCTCCTACTTCGACGCTTGACTTGCAGTCACTCAGCATTTAAACTTCCGACAAATACAAAATACAACGTACAACGTACAAGCTACCGATAGCGAATGGCAATAGTGAATGACGATAGTATAAAAGTATAAAGTACACACTACACAGTACACACTCAATCACCTTTTGCCTTATGCTCAATGCTCAATGCTCCATGTTCAAAGCTCAAAGATATAGATATAATTGACCGTCCATTAATATAATATACAAAAGTATCTACAATCTATATGAACATGAACATGTGCAAATAGAAATATCTACAATCTACAATTTAGAATCTACAAACATGTGCCGAATCGTTTAGAGTTTAAAACAAGAAGAAGAAAAAGAAGAAGAAGGGTTTGTTAAAATAATAAAACACGAGTGAGTTGAGTTCATGTGCTACAAAGTAGATAAAGTTTGTTGTTGTTTCTGCGAGTAGTAATATATTACCATTATACGAGGAAAATTTTTACAAATATCCATCTATATATATAAAAAATACCCATGTGTATTCAATCTTGTATAAAGAAAAAAAATCGAGAGAAATCAGTTTGGATTTTCCCCCAGTAATTTGATGCATACTTATGTTGAAATACTCAGTCCGCGACTTCTCACCCAATTGACAACGAGAACAACCAAGAAGAGAATCTTGCAGCATTCCTATGCAAGTGAGTGTGGTGGTGGTGGTAATAGTGACAGTGGCAGTGATTGCACAGTACAAATCATCATGACCACACAATTTATGCGCTGGTGGAAAACTAAATTTCATACCAGTACTACTTGTGGATACAAAAACATTTCTGGTAAGAACAAGACACATTTACACACTAGTCATTTTACATTACCAATTCAGATAATATCTCCCATCTCCAGTTTTCTTCTTACATTGATATTCTTCATCTTCTGTTTCTATTCACTTTTATTCTCTCCATTCTCAACTTAACTTTTAATAAGTCATGTTTTTATTTCCAAATGTCCAATGTCGGACGTAGAATGTACATTTTATATTATAGTGTGTGTTATTACCTTTTAGCTTCCAATTTAAAAGGTCTAGTACAGTTTGGATTTTTTATATACACAGAAGACAAAATTCTGTATTCAGTATACTGACAGGATTTTATAGCTTATTCTCATCTATCATCTATAGTTATGTATTATGTATTATGTGTAGTTCCTGGGACACTCTTGTTTCTTTCCTCCAACATTCAACGTGGAGTTGACTTTCAAGTTATGATGAAAGAAAATTTACTACCCGGCCTTTTCTTTTATTCTCTCATCTTACTCATCCCTCCATCTGTACAATGTACAATGTGTAAAACATAATCTCCGTCTACTATGTATTTACTGGTGTTTTTGGTTCCTATACGTGAATTAGAAAATAAAAAATGTGTACAAAATATACAACCTTTGAAATGGTTCGTCGCTGGTAGTATTAGTTTGTACAATGTAATACATTGTATTTTACCCTTATTGTATGTTATTTAGTTTGTCATTTGTAATACTTTGGATGTTGGATGTTGGATGGACATAGCAGTAGCAGTTGGATGCTGGGTGACACGGTTGTAATGTTTAGTGTTTAATATATTATACATGTGAACGTATGGAAAGTTCATTCGCTGTTTGGTTTGGTTTGTCGGGTGACAGGATGAATACAAAGAGCAGAGATTCTAGATTCTAGGTTCTAGGATGTTTGTCTAACTTTGTTTCTTGTTTAATATACCACTTTAGTACACAGTGACTGACTGTGTATATATAATATAATATAATACATTATACTGTATACTTTTGTACAAGGATTTAAATGAACCTGGTGCAAGTGGTGTGAGTAGTAAGTATACAATATAAAATTTATAATAGATAGTTGATAGTTGAGGAAACGAGTATTGAGTATTGAGTATTATGGAAATAGGAGGTAGTAAACTGAATGGAATGGATTGGAACAGAATAGAATAAGTAATAGTGTCATCGATGGAAGGGAAAAGGAAGGAATAACTACGGCTGAATACTCAATATTACTATTACATATATATATATATATGTGTACAGTATACAGTATATACAGTATATACAGTCTACACATAAAAGTCGGTAGTTATTCTATTCTCTTTTCTATAGTTTCCAAAGTGTGTAAAGATATCAAGTTTTTACAAACACACAGCAAACAGCATACAACATAGAACATAGAGTAAAGGAGACAAGAGAGTAAGTAAGTAAGTAAGCAGGCAAAGTGGCCTCCCAAAGTTGTTCCCTGGAAC
>JAQGBH010001249.1:0-34968 GCA_034698265.1 Sminthurinus aureus | reverse complement strand
TGAAGCTGGATTAAATGTGAAATAATTACCTGTGATCATGTCGACTCCTCCGAAAAGGTTGTCAGCAAATTCTTCAAGATTGGAACTCTCTGGAAATCTCCCAGACAGACCCGAAATCACTATTGATTCTACATTTTTTCCCGTGCTCCCGCTGACTTTTGTGTCAAGTCCAGCCATTTTTACCGGAAATTTCGACGTCTGACAAAATTGCCAGCAAAACAATTTGTCCTACAATTTGTAGTCTCGCCTTTCTTCGAACTCAGGGATGCTTAAAAATCTCATACTCGCAGAAAACTACTCGCAAGATTTGCAGTTTATTTTGTATTATATTTTACCCTAGTTTTCTCTTGTACGTTACAAAGTTTTAGTCTCAGAATAAATTTACACAATATTGTTAAATGATTCTGCCGCCGAGATTCACTTTTCACACATTTATACTAAAATAGAAATAATTCACAAAAATTTGCTTATGTTATAAATTACTGTGAACGAGATGGAAAAAGAGTCGAGAATTGTTTGCACTACAAAATGAAAATCCAATTCGTCCTGAAAATCAAGAGCTGAAATTTAATTTTATCCACTAATGAAAAAGCTGTACGAGTGATGAATGACGAATGATGGATTGCAAATGCTTGAACTTTGCGCAACAAATTCCATTGGATTTCTCTACTACATATTAAAATTGACATTGGCTCTTTGATGTTGAATGTTTGCATTTAGATTGCTTGGCAAGTACAGTTACAAAGTAGTTGAAGTTGACCGCCTCCATGGCTGCCTACTCGTTTCGTCAACTGCTACTTGAACAAACAAACAAACAAACAACTGCTCAAGTTCATGCTCATTCTTCACATCAATTTGCCCAGAATCCAAGGACAAAATATCCAAAGTCAGCAACTGTTAAAGTGTCGATATTTAAATATTTTGCATCAATCTAATCCAATACAATCCAATTAAATTCAATTACTGGCAAAAGTTGACGATTGCTCCTAATTTTTTGCGTACACCAGACACAGCAAGACACAACATTTTGATCGCATTCGTATTTATAAAGCAGAGTCACGTGGATGTCGGAAATTGAGCAATAAAAACAGGTTTTCAGTGTCTGTCAATGTCTATCCATACCTGTTATTTGTTGTCTTAACATCAGCATTAGCATCAGTTTTACTTCATCCAAAACATTTGTGATTTACTTTGAGTAATCTAATCGCCAATTACTTTTATTGTGTAGGTCAGCATTTTGACAACAAACAACAAGAGCAACTGCAAAAACTAAACGGATCAAGAATAGACACGGAAGATCTAGTAGACGGTTGTCGTCCCTTGCTATATGCTTTATTTCTTTTTTTTACTTGCATTCCTTGTGATGTAAGTCTTGTGATGTAAGTCTTGTGGGATGGCATAAAAGGAGTTGAAATAAAATGTACAAGAGAAAGAAATGGGAAAAATCCATCATTCACCCTTTCATCACTGTTTCAGACTCAAAATTTCTGGTTCGGTAACTGGTAATTACGCATGATGAGTCGGAACCGTCTTCGAGTCTCGAGTCTATATTCATTTGTTGGCTACTCCTTGTTCAGTACATTACATTTTCCATAAGCTGTGAACTGTACGCTGTACGCGGTAAAGAAACCAACCGCTGACCCATTTGCATTCGCATTCAAATTTCAAACCCACACATCTCTTAATTTACACCATGTTTCCACATTTTTATGAATAAAAGTGAGCAACTTTGTTGTGTCACAAACAACTTTTCAACATTTTCATCCACTTCCACTTTCTGCCGTAGCGCATACTGATATTCTTCCACTCTTAGTTCTTGCATTCCTCCTGCTCTATGCATTTTCTGGTGTGTAATGGATTGAGCATTTATTACGTCTCAACAAACAAGAAACAACTTTGACCTTGGAAGAAGAAGGAACAAGTCGAGTGACAAAGACAAAGAAGAGAGTAGTCGTAAACTGATAAAAAATAGAATAGAAGATTATGTAAACAGAGGCAAAAGGAGATGCAATGCATTGATTATTTATTATTGATTACAGTAGCGAAACAAAGCCAGAACCAGAACCAGTTTTCTGCAGCTCCATCTCCTCGCACATTTACTGTTTTTTTATATAATGTCGAGTCTCTCGATTCATGATGGCATAAAGAACATTGACAGAATCAAGAGAAAATGCAATAAATACACACGTATTTTCTGACTACCATTTGTAGGATATTTTAGAACCAGCGACGGAATGAAACCAAAACTCCTTTTGCATTTGTAGATACATAGCGAATGCAAATACGCATACAGAAGATGCGGGGCTTAAAGTCGGCAGCTGCTTGTTATTTTGATAATTTTAATAATAAAAAAATTGACCAGTTGATTTTTTTGTTCAGTTGGGTGTGATTATGTAAATTGTCAATCATCCTCTGTGTCCATCCTTCATGGTTAATTGTTAGACTATTGTTTTCATTATGATCTGTGGCGTGGTCATGGTTTTGAGCGATGTGGAAAGGATTTTACGCGTGTCATTTCTTATCAGTGCAGCAGTGAATACATTTATACATGTGTGTGTGGCGCTACATTTATTTAATCCAAATTAATCGTAGAACAAGGAAAAGTCTAGCAATAGGTTGCAAAAATGTGCTTTTAATACTTGAGAGAACAAGTTTCTTCTCTTTGGCTGTCCTTTGCAAGTAGGATCAATTTACATTATATTTTTAATGTGCTGAACGTAAATTTGCTCTCAACTTTGTTTGTTTCTTCACAATGGTCAAGACTCAAGAGAAACAAGTATTTTTAATCGGCCAGTTCTCAATCAATATTGAGTTTGACATTGGCATTGATGAAATGAGATAAGAGAAGCAGATGGGTGTCACATTTGTTAACAAATGATTAATCAATAACAAACACTTGCAGCGCCATCTAACCAATTTCCCACAACATATCCTTGACCATTTTGTCAAAAATTATTAAAAATGACCAAACATGCTTTATCAAATTAGAGTTTATTTTACTTAAGTAAATTGAAACGTGAGTTTTAGAATCCCGAATAAATAAAATTTTAACGGCGTTTTGTGCAGACGTCTTTCCTACAACCATAATTTTTAAGAATTGTACAATACACAAGACACAATACAATTCCAATTTTATTTTTCAAACATTTTCCGGATTTGAACATTCGTTATTCGCTTTTTCGCTATGATGCTAAAAATTTGACAATTTTGTCATAGATTAGTTTTCCCGCGTCTTTTCCGTAGAGAAAATCAAAATGCGTCCAACGTTCATCCTCCATTTGATTTGTTTCAACCACATTTCCCAACTCGCTCCAAACTCGCAGTACGTCCTAAAAATGGAATCAAACAAACGAAATATGTTAATCTCTTGCATTTTTTCACAGAAATCAAAAAAACAATCAAACGTCTTTCTTAAAACGCCTTACGAACAAATGTCCGAATTCTCATATAAAATTAGTCAGCCGATCTGAACAAAGAGTGCATTTGAGAATAAAGCTAAAAATCCTGACTTTGTGACAGTTTTGTATCGGCTTTCAAGCACAAATGCTTCATGCTTTGGAAGCAAAGCTGACTACTGATATACGCCTTCGTGTTCGTCCAACGTCAAACGCATTCTTCAAACATGTTAACTACAGTTTAAAAGTTTTAAAATAGATAGCGCTATTAACGAGTTCAAACGTGTTTCTAGAGACATATTCACAATCCACAAAAAGTCGGACACGAGAATTCCAGCAACTCAGCTTCGCTTCCTGAAAGTGAGGTATTTCTGCCAGTTCTAATGAACCAGCTAAGGTTGTAAAAACCTTTAGTTTTTGCAATTTTTTACTTTTGGAGAGGCGTTCTGATCATTGAGGCTGTAGAATCCCTGAACAGGAAATGTAACCCTGGACAAATTGTACAACGGAGGTTTGTCAGTGCCGTAAAGTTCCAGGTTTTTTTCCCTCCCAAAATCACATTTTTGGAAGTTTCCAGTTTTGAAGTATTGGGCATACTGAATGAAAAGTTTTACTGATGTATCCGAGGGAAAATGGCCAAACATCTTGACTACAGAGTTCTGGATAAAAACGGAACACCAAAATTACTTCCAAACAAGAAGTAGAGACTGTAAAGCATAAAGTACGTGTTGTAATATTTTTACATTTTCAATTTGCCCGGGATTATAACCATTGAAAAAAGAGATAGCGTTGGAACAGAAATGGCGCGTATTCTCCCTCAAACAAATTTCAGGAGCATATTTTCTAACCAAAGCACCCTGAGCTGGAGGAATCATTTGACCTCCTGCATAGCGCTGAGAAAATGCCTAAAAAGTAAACAAAATGGTTTTCATATTTAAAACGTCTCGTTTTCTGTACAGTTAACAGGTCACAAATTATAATTTTTATTTTACCTTTGAGCTACTTTAAATTGTACATAACTTCTTTACACTAATTTTCTACAGCTGTTCAATTACTGTTCAATTACTTATTTTGCATGTTGAATATGATTCTTATACTTTGCCTATTATATGCTATGTATATTATTTTGTGCCACTATTTTTGAACCTTTGAACATTTGATTTGTATTGTCTAATTTATGATTTTTGAACCTGACTTTATACCATGACTTTTGAATGTAAAAATGAATTATATGTTCTGCTACTACTATTTTTGGGTCTCCGCTACCTGTCTTAATAAATAAATAAATAAATAAATAAATAAGTCACAAGTCATATGTCACAAATTATAGGTCTCAGGTTATATGTCACACGTCATGGGTCACAAATTATAGGTCACAAGTCATAGGTCACACGTCATAGGTCACAAATTATAGGTCACCCATTATAGGTCACAAATTATAGGTCACAAATTATAGGTCACACATTATAGGTCACAAATTATAGGTCACAGATAGTAGGAAAAAGAAAGTAGGTCACATAGGTCAAAAATACGCAGTACAAAATCCTTAAAGTGATGAACATCATCCACATGCATGTGAACTTGAACTGTGTCTGGTTTTGAAAAGAATTTGAGTTCAGCTGAACATTTTTGAAGAATGAAGATGATCGTGAAAAGTAATTACCAAAAGCAAGGGTTCTGGTGTGTAGACTATTGCCAGTGCAGCAGGGCTTCTGGTGTGCCTAATGTACACTCCTGGAGCCATGAATGACGCTTTTTTTATCACGTCGTTTAATCGGGGGTCTTCACTCACAGCCATAGAAATGAGATTACAACCCAAAGAGTGACAAACGTAACTCAATTGCGACACATTTTCCACCTTTAAAACGTACTGGATCATTTCCGGGATATCGCGAGCTGCATCATCGATCCTGAAAAGTGTAAAATACTCATACATCAAAAAATCGCTGACTCGCTTCATCAAATAAAAAAATATTATAATTTTGCGGTTTTACTTACGTAAAATTGTAAAATTCGGGATCAATGGCTGAAATGTGTTTCACATGCGTTTTTCCGTAAGTATTCCCTCTAATATTTCCCAACCTGGAAAAATCCAAAAATTTAAACTGAAAACGTAGTTTGAACTTAAATTTTGATCTCTCCATTTATTTTTTTAAACGTTTCCATGGTAACCAATCCGGTCACGAGCTTACCAAACATTATGTCCAGAATTTGATAGCAAATAAGCTGTAAAAATATAGAAAATTCGTAATTGTCCGAAAGGTTAAAATTCGACACCATTCAAAATTCAAAATCTGAAATGAAAATTTTTGAGGTATACGTAAAATGTCCTTTGAATCGAGTTGAAGAAAATCGTCGGAGCTGGAAATGAGTCCATGAAGAATTAAAACTGGCTCCGGGTTTTCGCGGCTCTGAAGCTCAATGTCATTGTCGTTTTCATTGTCGTTGTCATTTTGGTCATCTTTTTTGGTGTGAAGGATCCGAAATATTGAAATGATATATCCATCTCTTGTCTCCAGTTTGTGCTCTTCCACCCGGTAACCATGGAGACGAATTATTTCCGGCTGAGGAACAAAACACACTCATTTTTTATTTGAATCCAGGGATAAAGTCTTAGTTGTAAAATGTTTGACATGTTTGCCTCACCGTTGACAAAAAGGTTTCAGGTGGATAAAAAACTGGCTCATAACTCCGACTCGGACGATATGTGATCTCGTCAATGAAATTGCGCAGCGGGCTTAAAAATCTATTAAAAATTGAAAATCGTGAACTGGTTCTGGTTCTGGTCCGGGTTTCAGTCAGTCTTTGGTTCAGTCTTTGAGCCTGCACAAACTCTACACATAAAAGGATAAAAACGGTTACGGTTAAATAAACTATAAATTTTGGACCAAAAAGTCTTGAATGCATTTTTAAAGCAAGCCAGCAATAAATAAAATAACAGACAAGGAAAGGATGAAAACTACGTGTTGACAAAAATTTAGCGAAGCGATTTGATTGGCCTGTGAATTACTGCAAATGTTTTTGATGGAGCAAGTGCAACTTTTTTGTTGATCATCCTTGAAAAAATAACGAGACAAGAAGGAACTGCGATAGTCAATTAATGACAATATAAATGCTTAATGCTGACCATGATCAAGTTCATCCGCTTGTTTCCCCTTTGCTACAGTTTAGAGTTTGGAGTTTGGAGTTTGGGCGAACTGGTTTTTTTGCATGTCGTCCACTATTATTTAAATATTCTATTTACATAACCAATAATAAATGCATAATCCCTGTGTAATTTTCCAATATAAAAACAAAAAGACAACAATTCACTGCCTTCAATCTCGAATCTGAAACAAAACATCTCAACTTGAGTGTGTTAATTGTGTATTGTGGAAATGCTTTATGAACATCTAGATTCTAGAATCCAGTCCACAGTCCATAGGAAATAAAAATAAGTTGAACAACAAACTACAAACAACTTGCATCAACTTTGAAATGTAATGTAAAATGACTGCGAGAGAGAACAGACTCTTTTTGCTCCGTACATTCGCCGGCTGGCGGACGATGAAAAAGAGGAATGAGAAATGTCAATCCTCACGAATCAAGAATCAACTAACAAACTCCCCAGAAAATGATACTTGATTTTTCTCCTCTCTCAATTCTCAATTCCACACAAACCACAAAACACAAAACACCAGAGATATAAACTATTCTCTCTTCTTTATCTGCTCATTTCCATTTATTTCTCTTCATTTCCTTTCCGTGTTATTTAAAACGTGGAATTCTATTTAAAATCCAAGAAAATGTCAATAATTTTTTCATCTTCAACTGACTCATCAAATAATTTTTATTCATTTAAAACAAGTTGAATAAAAAACCCAAAATAATTATTCATGTACAAATGAAAGCGATGCGAGTCGAGTTTTTTTTTTCCTTGCGCTGAAGCGGCGTGAGTTCAACTTTTGGGGAATTTTGTCATTTCATATTCACATTCACATTGCTCATTTTGAATTTTGAAGAGCAGAAATTGTAAACTCGATTTGCTGACGCGATTAACTGACAGCAAATGAAGGTAGAAATTTATTGAAGTCAACCTGACAAACACAAATTTTAATACGTGGTAATTTGGTTCTTAACTGGAGAAATGGAATAAAAGTGTTGGAGTTTCCACTTGCGTTTCTCCATAAAATTCACAAGAGGTAAAAATCAAAAATTGTAATTATTGACATTATTGTTCAAGTTTCTCCAGTCTTTGCTCTATAAATTTTCTCAATTCTTAGCAATGTATTTGTGTAGCTGTAAAACACTTGTGTTTTGTGTTTTGTCTAGATTCTAGATTAATTATGAAGACACTGAGATTTGACGAAGAAAACAACCAGGAAAATGAAGAGGTAGACGAAATCACATCCACAGCTCGGGAAATTTCCTTTTTAACCCCCGACCAACAACAACAACAACAAAAGACGAATTCAGATTTAATTGGACGATGCGGAATTAAAAGCAGATTGTTGCCGTTTGCTCCGTTTGATTCGAATGTGGATCTGCCGATAAATCTAAAGTGCAACAATTGTCAATCAACATTCTTCTCTTTTCAAATCCTCCTCACGCACCTCAAAATCCAAATCAAAAGCAACGACCCAACAAACACAAGAAAAAGCAAAAGAAAAAGTACAAAACAAAATAATATTGTCAGTGGACTTGAAAAACTCCCTTCCCAAATCAAAATCAAAGTACAAACGGACACAACAAAAACAAGTAGCAAACAAAATATTGCGTGTCAACCTAAAGAAATCTGTCCTGCTGAAATTGTTAATATTGAAGAAAACTCGGACTGTGTTTTTAGTCCCTGTTCATCTGCAGATGTAAAATCGGAGGAGGAAAATGAAATTAAAAATGAATTGGAGACTGATGAAGAAATAAAACAAGAGGAAGAAAATTTAGTTGTTTCTAAAAAGACTCCCAGGAAAATAATAAAAAGGCGTAAAATAAGTAAAAATAGACCAAAGCGACGACGTAAATCTTCTCTTGACCCTGAAAATTACGATGACAAAGTTTCTACGGCAAACGAAAATTCCAGTGATAACAAAAATAAAAATCTTGAACCGGAGACTCAACATGATTTTTTTGCCAGTGAAAATCAGGATTCCGAGTGCAAAAATGAGTTGAGTCTGGTTTGTGATTTGTGTGGTCGTTCCTATCGATCTCATTCCAGTCTTAAAATTCATCTCTTGACCCACCAACAGGATTTTAAATGTGAAATCTGCAACGGGATTTTTAATCGCTCCAGTGTTTTGAAACGACACAAATTGGTCCATTTGGAAAAATCAGTAAAATGTCCGGATTGTCCTCGTTCCTTCCGCGTCAAACACGACTTACACCGCCATTCTGAGGTTCACAAAGTGAGCGATGGAAAACCTTTCAAATGTGATTTTGCGGGATGCTCCTCTGCTTTTTCCTATAGCTATTCTGTCACCGCCCACAAGAAAATTTATCATCCACCATCCGGAGTTCCCGAGAGGAAATTTAAGTGTGATTTTGGGGGATGCCAACTCGATTTTTTGACAAAAACTAATTTGACAAAACATTCGAAAATTCATGTGGGAGAGAAAAAGTTTGTGTGTCCCGTTGACGGATGCGGCGCTCCCTTTTTGACCCGATGTCAATTAAATCAACACGGCGCCGTTCATGCTACAGTTTATCCGCATCTGTGCTCCGCTTGCGGGAAAAGGTGACATTGAATTTTCACAATTAAAAATGAATCTTTAATAAATACATAATAAAAATTGTCAAAGAAATAAAAATGATTTTTTGTGGTTGATTTTCCGTTTTGTACAGTTTCAAAACAATTGCGAGTCTGAATCAGCACGTGTTGATTCACGATCCAACTGGGAGAAAAATAAAGAAGATGCAGAGAAAAACACTACCACTCAAATTTCCATGTGGATTTCCAGATTGCTCAAGATTTTTCACAACGAACGCTCGACGCTCGATCCACGAAAAAATTCACAAGCAAAACGGCGGCTGAATTCAATGAAAAATGTTAAACTGACAGACTGAAAACAGAAATGAGATTGCCAATTGTGAGAAAAGTCAACCATTTTTTACCTGAATAAAATTTGTACAAACTATTTTGTTCTATTTCCTTGATGTTTCATTTTGTATTATGAAGAACATAAATTTTTTCCATTCCATTCTTTGCATTATTTGTATTTGTAACCAAAAATTTGCCGTATTTTTCTCTTGTAGTTATAAAAATGTTTAAATGAAACAGGATTTGTTTTGCTTTGCAGAGCTAAAAATATTTACAAATAACAATGACAAAAATAGTTGAGTGTCAAAGTTCATTTTCATCCGTTTTCAATAATTAGTAAATTTTTGAAACAAAATTAAAAAGAGCCCGATTTTTTAACATAAAATTGCATGTAAATTTTTTGCAATGTACAAAGTTTTCATGTTTCTACAATTATTACAGTTGCATTTTTGTGTCAATTGTCAAGTGTGGATAAACTTTTTGGGAATGGAAAACGAGGAAAAAATTTTACAATGTAATTTTTTTCCAGTTTTTGCATCTGGTTTCTGGTATCTGCTTGATTTGCATGCGTTGATCAGGAGCAACATTATAATTTATGTACACTTTGCCTTTTGTTTCACGATCAGCATGCGGAATCATTAGGAGTCGTGAACTCTGTTCTTACTTTTGTTAACCAATTTTCTCATATCTATGTTTTGTCTCCGGTTTGCATTTCCTGAGCTGAGAACGGAAAAAGAGTCATAAAATTGACAGCTAAACAATAAACAACCGAAATCACCATGACAACTAATTGCAACTTGCACCATTTACACTTCAAAGCCACATTCTAGATTCTAGATCCTAGGTTGACACTTGGCATGTGTGTTTTGGAAATTGAAGAGGAAAATGAGGGAGGACGAAGGAGAAAATCCCAATTTCTGATTCAAAATGTTCCCCTCCTTAAAATGCTCATAATATAAATATCAAAATATAAAATATAAAAATGCAGACGTGGATTCAAAATAGGAGGCCGGATTGTGTCTATCTCTTTGTTTGCCGTTGAATTGAACTACATTCATGTAGTTTCCTCATGAGGAAACAGAAAGTGTCTCGCTGCACATTACAAAAGTTTGTACATGGTAAATATCCAAACTCCAAGCTCCAAACTCTAAATAGACAATCGTGTTCGTATTCGTCTCTTTGCTGCTCAATCATTTTATTTACGTGTTAGAGCCAAAGCAAGAGCCATACTTATTATGTCGAGAGGTTTGTGGCACAACTTTTTCTTAGTCCGCTGCACGGCCAATGTACGAGACTCAACGCTTCCTTTCTCAGTTGATTTCGATTCCAACGCGCTCAAGTTTTTAATGAGAGCAGCTTTTTGCCTCGTACCCTCCCCGTGTAACTTTTATTTTAAAAGTTAAATTTGCCATTCCATTCCTTTGTGATTCTTGATTCTTCAGCCTTCAGCTCCTTTCAGTTTGGATGGTATAATGACTTTGTGAATGAAATTGTTCATATTTTGTTTGTGTGTGAAATGTACAAGTAGTGGATTTTTCAGCCAACATCCAAAATAAAAATGGTTGCTCCTGGTCCAAATTAAGTGTGAATCCGGAGCAAAAGTTGTTGTTTGCACATGTTTGATGTTTGATGTTTCAGTCTATTTTTAGCCCTTTTGTGAAAATGGACAAGACGAATTCTGCATCCGAGATTAGAGATTAGTGTCATTTTTTCTGGTGCTTTAAGCTGGTGCAATTTCCACCAGTATAAATAGTAAAGGTCTGTATTTGCATTTGGAGAAAGTACAGATTTTAAGCTCTAGTGTATGAACACGCGGAAAGGTCCATGTCGCTCCTTGTCGTAAGAGTAAGTTTGTGATGCGGTTGTGATTTGTTTCACTTGGTTTTGTCTTGTTGAGTTGAATAAAAATGATGATGAAGTAACTGAGCTGAGCTGATCTGAGGAAAAGTGAGAGGGACAAGCAGAAACAAAGAGAGAAAAGGAGAAAAAGTGAGTGAGTGAAAAGGAGGAGAAAGCAGGAGCGAGTTGAAGGAAGGATGAAACAAGGAAAACGCTAGTTCATGTATTTATCACATTTTGTCATTGATTCAAGAGTGAACAAGTTTAATTTGATCTGGGAATTTTATTATGGATTTTAAAAAGGACCTAACCCACAAGTTGAAAAGTAGAATATTGTTTTGTGGACATTTTGCAAATAATTTAAATGATTGTGTTGTGCAGGTGGGGATCAGAGCTCAAAATCCCAATTGAGGAAAGAAAACGACAGTTTCAACTTTGGACAGATTTTGGTTAGTAAAAAACTGATTACTGCCATCCGAATTGCGTACCTGCAAAGTGCAACAGGAAGCACACGCCTAAAAAGGACAATTTAATACGAAAAAGATGCAGAGTTTAAGTAAAAAGGAAATGGCAAAAAAATAACAGGGAGACATTGTACACATTGTCATTTGACCTATTGTAGCGGTTTCCTCGTTACATTTCCACGATAATTACACATGCAAATATATGAAAAGACCAATTTAAATGTTGTGGAAATTTAATTTTTTTATGTACAAAATATAACTCCGTTTTGAATGCTAGCTATTTGTAAAAGTATCTACTATTCCATTAAAAATAGAAAAACCTTTTGACTCCTCCCAAGGCGGGACCTGAGTAAAATTTTAAACGCTACAGATATTCTTGAATTCTATCAAATACATTGTCGTACATACGTAAAAATTACGTCTAAAAAATTAGAAATTTACTAAATCCCGGTTTGGGGAGGAGTCAAAAGGTTTTACTATTTTTAATGGAATAGTATGATATCAGCTAGCTATCAGCGTAGCGTAGGCAAGACAGTCGAGTTTAAGATTCAATAACAAAGAAAACTAAAAGAACTCATAACTACGTTCAAGATTTGATGTTAAATTATTATTATTATTATTCCTCTCCGGCTTTTAAACCATGTAACCACTGCCAAAATTCACAGCAACTCGAGAGAATGTTCCACCCATATTTTCTGGGAAGAGCTTTAAATATCCATGGCAACACTACATCAATTTTACCTCAAATTGTTAATTTGATATTTTTCTAAAATCATGGTGTTGGTTTTTGTCTTTTTAAAGCAGCTACAAAATCTACAGAATTTTTCATGTTTTACTCTTTGATGTGTATAACGAAACGTAAATACACACGTGTGCATAAAATGCATAATAATAACATTGAAAACGCTCAAAGCAAAAAGCACACACACATATGCATTATATCTCTGTCACTATATCTTCTCTATATCTGGATGAATGTTGCTATACTGTGCGTTCACTTTTATACGAAATCTGAGAAGGAAATTCAATTCAATCTCAAAATTCAAAGTCGTAAAAAAAGTTGTGTAATGGGATATTTATTTTGTTTTCGTACTTAATATTTAATTGTGAAACTGTAACTGTGATTTTGGTTCAGCTTATAAACCACTTGTGATTTTATCTTTCATTCAAGTACATTCTACACATGTGAAACCTGTCAATTTTATCAAAACAAAAACAAATAACATTTTATTTTTAAACCTTGTTTTGTTTTGTTTTTCGTTTGCTATTCGAGATTAAAGTGGTCTTTGTAATTTTTGAGTGAGTAAGTAAAAAAAGTAAATATTGGAAATTATAAGAAAATATGTATATGATAATTTATCATTTAGAATATTTAAAAAACGTAATTTAATTGCTAAAAGTTAAAAGGCTAACTGCAAGAATAATTGATAAGCAATTTATTATTTGTCTTTTTGTTGATTTATTTATTACTAAAATAGGAAATGGCTCGATTGAGAAGTGATGGAGTTAAAAATTTTATATGGATTTCCGCTTTCATTGGTCATTTGATAATTGCTCACATGCTCCTCATCAAAACCATCAAGACATTTATGAATCGGATCAGTAGTGACGGGGAGGAAGTGGAAGTTGAACATGAAAATAGTAATTTTGCAGACTACCAAATTCCAGGATTAGTGGGAGCTTCGTACATTGTCCTTTATTTCCTCGTCTCTGGCTTCTCCTTCCTCGGAGGGGATTATGATGCACCCAAAGACAAGATTAATATCACTCGAGTTCCATTCCTACTTAAATTTTGTCTGCCAACACTTTCGGTTGCTATGACTTCCATTGGAATCTACAGTGTGATGCATACTGACGGTGGACCGGATTTTCATCTCATGGCATTCACATCAACCAAACCGGAAGAGAGTGGAATGAGGCTGGTCACCTTGTATCTTCTTGACCTGGTTCTAGTTGGAGCATTTATGTGCTGTTCTGGTCTTTTACAGGTATATAAAATACTTTTTATATTGTTTTTTTTTACTAATTGAATAAATAATAGAATAATATTATTATTATTATTATTTTTAAAAAGTATTTTTAGTTTTTATTTTTATCAAGTACACATATAATTCAAGTTGTTTTTATTATTATTATTATTTATTTAAATAGAATGAGGAGTCTTTGACTTGGCATGAGGTTGAACGTGATCCAGATGAAGAAATTTGGAATAGAAGAGAAGGAGAAGAAATTGACGTCAATTAATTAATTAATTAATAATATTCCGAGTGCTTACGTGTTGTATTTAATTAATTAAAAAAAGTGTACATAATATAAAACAGAACTATACTCTATACGTTGAGCGTTCACTCCGTTCAGCGTTTGTCATAATATAAAATACAAAATAATACAAGACACAGAGATCTTTTAATGTAAGTAAGTAAATGAGAATCTTTTTTTTCTACTATTTTATTGTAAGTGTGTGTAGCATATTTTTATGTATAAATAATTATTATTACTGTTTCTGATTTCTCATGTAGATAGTCAAGTTTTTGTTACCGCTTTTCTATTTAAGTATTTACTATCTACTATATTTACTCAAAAGTACACATCACATCACAACACGAAATACTGTCACTACTATTTACCTTTTAACCTTTTATCTACTACCGGTTTTACAAATCTTTAACCATAAATAGTGTACAATACAAAATAATAATATATTATTATAGTGCTAAATAGAGGAACTTGAACGAGTAAAAATAATCTGTAACATTTTTTCTGTGAAAAAATAAATAAACTCTTTTTTAAACAAGCGATGTGAAATAGTTTGTACATTGTTGATTTTTTTACGTGTGATAAAAGCCAATTTTCATATTATGGTTTTGCTACTTTGATGAAATAACTTTTAATTTTATGTGAATTTACATACAATTTTTAATTTTTATTCATATTTCATGCAACCGGATAAAATGATTCTAAATTCTAGACTAAATATTTTTATATTATGCGAGCATTGTTTGTTGTAGTTTTCTTGATGACACGAATACTATAATTATTTGTTTGACACAGGTTTTGTTTTACGTAAAAAATTTTTATTCTCTTTCAGTACTTTTGTAGGTTTAAGTTCAAAATTGGGTCACTTTTTTATAGACAAAACCGTATTTATTACCTTTGTATTTTTTTTATTCTTCGTCACTTTGAGAAAATTGGTCGTTGTCTTGTCCTTTGTCTGTATTTTTTGCCTCTGGATCCAAATCCGTGTCGGATTTATTAGCAGGGGCAGAAGGAGATTTGCCATTAATTCCAGGAATAGTTGGGGTTCCATTAAACGGATTTTTCCAGGCGCAGCTGAAACCCGCAACTGCTACAAGAATAATAGAAATGATGATGGCAATAAAAATGGCGAGTCCTGGAACGGCCACAATTCCGAAATATGCTCTGGCCCATCGCGTTGATGGTTTGACAATCTTCTGATCTGCCACAGCCTTACTCAAGAGGAGGACGAGAAAACAAACCATGGAGAAAATTATGGTGAGGATCACAAAAGACAGGAAGAGGATCCGAGCGCAGAGGAAATTACGAGTCGCCGCTTCCTTCAGTCCCTTGTCAATTTCTTTCTCTATTTCCATTTCATCAGTTGATTTAGATTTTGAATTTGAACTGGAATTGGAATTGGAATTCATCTGTTGCAAGTCTATTTGAATTTCATCTGGAGTTTGAGCAGTTTCAATTTGCATCTTTTTCAATTTCCTTGCCCTTTTTAATCGTTTGAGCTCTGGGTCCAAATGGGAAATGTTTGTGATGAGGATCAAAAGGATGGCGGCTGTGAGGAGGATGTTGACAAATCCATATCCCATCCCAACGATTGCAAATACCCGCCAGGCGTCAATGTGGTTTTGAAAAAAAATCCAGTAAACTTCACCCACTTTTTTGAGTGTCTCAGCAGCATCCGCTTTATGCTCATGTCCATGTTCATTCTCTTTACTGCTTCCTACTGTCATGAGCTTAATTTGATCGTCCGGTTTCACATCCTCAAATGTCAACCAATAATAGTAGTTTGAAGCCACGATCAAAAGGACAAATGCATAAAACTGAAAGGGAAAAATAAAATAATTAATTACTAAATAGCATTTGATATATTTGATATTCGATTGTCATTACTTTAATCTATGTTTGTATTTTTACAAAGCATTATTTAAATCTTGTATCGTTATGGTGATTGTTTTACCGTACTCCAAAAGCTGTCACAGCCAAAATTTCACAAAGATGTCGACGAAGAAGAATTTTATTCATTTTCAATTTTGAAACCTCAATCCTCAACACAATTTGTACTTTGTATGCCTATTTGTATATAAAAAATGGACAGTGGACAAACATCACAATTCACAATGACTAGATTCTAGATTCTAGATAAAAGGGAAATATCAACTGTGCTGAGAAAAAATTGCACATTGGAAACTGGACAGAAAGTGGACAATCACATAGCATGGATTCTGGATTGGAAATTGATAATGCAACCTATGAGCAAGTCATGGGTACATTTGTGGACAGGTTATTCCAGCTCGCAAATAATTACTGATAAGAAGTGTCTGGTCATTAATGCATCTTCTTCTCTCAACTTTCAACGCAACAATGCCCAATGCATGCTCAATCAAGATTTTTGTATGAAAAATCATAGAAGGCCAATGCCAAAAATTGTTTGTTTCCTGTTTCGTGTTACATTTCATTTATGTGGACTGTGGACTGTAGAGAAAAATAAAAAAGTTTTCTTCTATCTCTTTACACATTGCAGTATTTTAAACACACGTCTTTCTGCTGTCTACACTCTACACTCTACACGTCGTGTACATTTGTCCACAACGAGGTAAAACTTTAAATAGTATTCTCGAATCTCGAATCTCAAGTCTCAAGTTACGACGGAGTCATTACTCGACATTCAACGTTTTACATTATAGAACAACAAGAATTACAAGAAAATTGTTGAAAATCATCTGAATTCTGTATTTGAATGCACTTGCATATATGCACTTGCAAATTAAGAATAAATCATGAATAAATTAACATTAATTGACTTGGAGACAATGACAATGACGTTGGTAGTTGGCAAAACAAAAGTCAGGATATGAAAAGTAGATTAAAGAATTTCTGCTACTTTGTTATCAAAATATTTGGTGCAGTTGGATTTTCTTGTCAATCAATCAATAATCAACCAATCCAATCCAATCATCAACGTCGTTTGTATGTTTGGTCTTTTGTGTCTCCTGATGCAAAATGTATTCATTATTCATCTAGTGGGAAGTTGGAATAGTTTATAGTTTATTAAAGAAGTTGCAAACGAGAAATGGGGCTACACTTTCAGGGTGAACATAATATGCAGTTATTATTTATCATTGCATGTGTAGCGTGTAGCGTGTGTGTATTGTGGATTGTGGCCACATATTTAGTTGAGAATACGCTAATAAATTTGAAATTAAAAGACATGTTGGATTATGCACGAATGTTTACCCCAAGACCCTAGAACCAAGACAACTACTTTTGAATTGTGGAACATTCACCATGGAAATTCGGTCCAGAAAAGTCTACTCATTTTACCTTTTACCTGAAACATTCAAAAATTATTTTTGGACGAAAAATAAACCCAAAAAGTGTAACAAGTGATTTTCCGACCGTTGGCCTTCATTGACTGTCAAAATGAAAATTGTTAACAATTTTTTGACTTTTGTTTCCATTTGCACCCTGAGCATTTTTCAGGGTCACGACGGTCAACTGACCTTGAAAAGGTATGATAAAGCGACAAAGGCACAAGTTGACCTCTCTCCTATTGTCTTAGACTGGTCCCCATCTTTTATTCATCTGGAACGAATGGGTGACGACAGACAAGCGGAATTTGATAATTCGACCCTAAAAATTCCGCTGGTCATTGATAACTTGTGGTTGGTTTTCGAAAAAGGAAAATGGAAAACAAGAAAAAGAGCAGCTCGTGCTCACTCGGCAATGTATAATGAGGACCGGTGGGAAGTGAGGAACGTGATAGTTGGATTGAAGTACACAGTCCACTTGAAATTTGCCCGGGTCTTTTTTCCACCAAAAACGTATACGTTTCAAGGTGAAGAGGAGTATGAACATGATTTTTGGGATTGGCGAATTGAGTCAAGCAATATTTACAAGCTACTGTGTTACCCACTAAGTTTCACCTACTTGTGATGTACAAAGTCCCAAAATTTAGGGTGTCACTACCTTCAAGCTGCGCCGGGCTGGCTGTTTTTTCTCGAGCGGGAAAATTCAAAAAATCCCATTGATCCAAAAGACATCCGTGAAAAATTTCGGGATGACAAAAACTATTACACGTTTGACGTGCCCATTTTTATCCTCGCGGTGACACTCTCCAAAAAGATGGTGAAAAGGCGCGTTCCCAATGGGTGGTACATTTGTCCTCATAGGTACGCGCGGCTCATGCTCCCCACTCCCCATCAAATTTTGTTGACCACCTCTGTCTCTGTCTTTGTCGGCATCACCATGGTCATCGTCTTGGCCGTCCCCGTCCTGCACAGGGTCATTTCTCAGGGCGTTCGAAAAAGGGAGGAAGAAATCCCGAGTGTTTAGAATGACGAATATGTATGAGTTTGAGCCCCCCGCAAAGCTGCACCGAAAGTTGTTGGCCACCGACCAAAAATGAACACCCTATCAACTCAGCTACCTCCACGCTCTTTCACCATGGAACCTCACAGAAAAGGGTCCATAAAACCATAAAATCCTTGAGGATACCCTAATTTTTTGGCCCTATGCGAATGGGGAAGGGCCAGGACACAATTTATTTCGATACCATCAATTTTTGACGGGTTTTGAGACCTACGATTTCATTACCGGTGACAAAAGTTACCAGGTCAAAAACGGACTGGGCATTTACACAGAACCGCACTGTTTTTTCTGTCAAGCCAGTGGACATATTTTTGGCAAAGGTACAAGGAAAAGATGGATTCAAATCCCTCTCTCAGATTTGCGCACAGTCACAAGTCCAACGAACAGGAAGCGGACGGTTCCTTCAAAAAACGCCTCGGCTTCTCTGGACACGACTGGTTTAAAAAGTATCACAACGGCCTGTTTTTCCGCCGCATTGCGGCGCTGATTCACAGCGGGATTTAGGGGTTTTGGGAGCGTTGTGAGAAAAGAAGGGATTTTAAAATTGATCCGGATTTCTTTGATACAGAATCCAGGAGCGGTTACAAACAACTCAGTTTCAAAGACATTGACATTGACCTTGTTTTCTGGGTCTTTTTGTTAGGGCTGCTGGCCCCATCTTTCGTCATGGTGGGTGACCTATCCTTTTTAACTACAACGCCATCCTGTGGCGTCTGAGCAAACGACTTGGGTTTTTACTCTACTTGAAATGCCAACTATTTTACGACTAAGGTACAAGAAAAAGCGGTGAAAATTATCTGTATTTGAATTTTTAATGCACACAGTTGACAGTATAAAATCACAGCCCTTTTATTACATTTGTTAATTGTCAATAGTCAATATTGTACAATTTTGGTATGTATTCATCCCACAGCTCCATTCGCTTTGTAAAGGGCTCCACAAGACCAATGTGATCTCCAAGCTCCAGCCATTTCATGCCCCGATCCTCCAGAGAAATTTCAGGCCAATCCAAAGTGTCCGTGGTCGGTTTGCCCGTGTCGGCAAAATGTGCCCAAATTTTTACCATTTTCCTTGAAAATCGGAAATATTCGGAATCCACCGTGATTTCAGGGTAGCCGTCGTACAAAAATAAATACTGCGTACAATTGCAGAGAAGGAAATTCGATTAAATTCAAAATAATTAAAAATCTGTTAACATCAGCAAAAATTTTTTTTTCGATACTCTGGTTTTTTCTACTCTATGATTTTTTCTATACCTGCAATTCATCGGCATGCGATGGACCTATTGAAAAATAGAAACATTTTTATGTTGTTCTGTCAAACTGTTTCAAAAATGGTTAATTTACTCAAGACTCAAATTTACCGTACGGTGGTCCGAATATGTCCTTGATTTTTTCTCCATAACTTCTGGCGGGCTCCTTTGACATCCAGTAGAAATAAACGGGTGCGTCAGTCGTATTCTTATAGGCCAACACACTAACTCGCCACGCATGCATAAAGGCATCACTCTGCAGGTCAAATAATCCAGTTCTCGTCTCATTGCTAATTCTCTGATCGCCAAAATAAACTTGTTTGAACCGTCGAGCCATTGAGTGTTCCTCGTCATCGGGGATGCCAACAATTTGGGGGAGGATTTCATCCCAGTGGTCGTTCAAATAGTTGGTTTTGTTCTCCTCCACAAGATAGAGGGACCACTCGCCGTGCACCATTTCCTGGGAATTTATACCGAGGATCAGAGGGACACTGTTCAAAGGACCATTGAGCAACAGATTCCACGGGGAATCCGGTAAAAATATCAAATTCGAGTCTTCTGAAACACTCCCTTCAAAACCATCCTTGTACAGACCGACCATTGAAATTGAGTGAGGAGCCAGGGCAATTGTTTTTGCATCCAGAGATCGCATACAATCGATCCACTCTTCTTCAACACTTGTTTTATTCCCACATCCACATTCTTCCGCAAGGGCTTTTGATTCTTCCACTGGATGTACGAGAGAATTTTCAATCGTTCCAACACTCCCGCTTTGCTGTTTCAATGTTTACATAATATTTGTTACGTTTCAATTTTTAAATTTCATTCAGACTCATCAACTTTATAGCTGCATTTTCCTATGTAAATATGTAATAACATTTTTCGTTTTTTTTAAATTACTTGAATGGCGCGATGAAACAAACCAGCGCTCATTGGAGAAAGAAGATGCGCCTGGACAGCTGCAGCTCCGCCACTGTTGCCAAATATCATCACTTTTTCCGGATTCCCTCCGAAAACATCTGGAAAAAATCATCCAAAAAATTAATCAACGGTTATAAAGCTAAAAAGATTGTGCTAAAATTTCTATGTATTTCCGCATTTTACCAATTTTATCTCGAACCCATTCAAGTGCTGCCACCTGATCTTTGTACTCATTCACACCCGGAAAATTTGCAGTTCCAGTAGTAAAAGCCCCAAGACCTCCAAGGCGAAACTCTATGGTTACCAAGACCACGTTTTCATCCATAAAATATTTGGCGCCATATCTCGTCCCTATAGAAATTTTATGGTGTAGTTAAAAAATATCAGCATCAGCTGTTCAAGTTGTTTTATTTAATTTTATTTAATTTTATTTTATTTTATTTTATTTTATTTTATTTTATTATTACCGTTGCCATAGGGACCGCCGCCTCCATGTATGTAAAAAAGTACCTAAATAGGATAACAAATGGCGGAAATAATCATTTTCTTTAAACTCTGTGAATTTTAGCAAGAAATATCTGTAGCGGTCAAGTTGATTTTGTATTTGATATTTCATACTGGTAAATTGGGTCGATCTCGTCGTCCTTGTGGAAGAACTGGAGTGTACACGTTCAACTGGAATAAAGTATTTTTGTACTGATAATCGACTCAGAATTTTTATAACACTTACAACCTCTACAAGTTTAATTCTGCTAAAGTTTGAACACATACATAAAGACACTGCTCAACTCCGTTTGCAGTGGGCGTAGCAGCATATTTTTCCTTTTGTAAGCATTCCATTTGTGATTTTTCCGCATCCTTCACTCCGCTCCATCTTTTTGCTCTCCCGGCTTTTGCAAATCGTTCAGTCTGCTCATCGGCATAAAATAGACCGTAAAATGCATAGTAATTTTTATCCTCCCTCGATTTCAAAATTGTCCCACGAACTCGACCTTGTCCACCGATTCGAACAACCGGATTTTCCTCCTCTTCTGCCTTTTCTTCTTGTTCTCCTCCAGCAAATGTATTTTCTGCTCCCAAAATCGTGAGATCCGAATTAAAGCTATATGTTGTCACAAGACTCTTTTTACTAGAACTAGACGAAACGAGCGAAATCACCACGACAACCGAAATTGCAACTGTGAGAAACAGACCAAAAACTAATTTTGTCCTTTTATTCAATTTAATTTTATTTGATTGTTCCATTTTGACTTTTCCTGAATGGAACTAGAACAAGAACGAATGGTGAAATGCAATGTCAAATGCCAGTAAAAAATACACTGTGCAGAATGAACACAGAAATTAGAAATAATTGAGGATTGACGATTAAAAAGAACTCAAGTGGAAAGAGAAAGCACATGGTCATTTGCAAATCATGTGACTGATAAAAATCCAGATTGTCATTTGTCATGAGTTTCAAGTGACTTTGTCCATTTTCCATTGTCAATGTAAATCATAAATCATATGGCTTTTATTATGTAAAGTGTAAGTTATTGCGTTGATATCTAATCTTACAATTGACAATTTTATTATGCATTCGCCACGTCTCTTCACTTCATTTTTCTATTGACTAGAGATAATTATAACAATGACAATTTATGCGAGTTATTATTATGTAAACATGCATTTTTGCTTCTGTTTTATTTTCACAGTCTCAAGTTTCAAGGCTCTAGATCAAATTAAAGATTGCTTATCAGAGAAATTTAAAATGGTTAAAATTTAAAATAGATTTAGCGAGAAAAATAAAATCCAATTTTTATAAGATATGATATAACGAAAAAAGAAGTGGACGACAACATCAAAGAATGACCGAGAGAAAAATGCGAAAATTGTTATTTATTTTAATCGAATGCATTTTTTTTAAACATCCGCATTTTGGTTCACATTTTGGTTGCAAAAGCACAGAAAAAATGTAGTCTTGTTCATTTAAGGGACATTAATTTTTTTCTTCTTTGACTTTCTGGACTGAGATGGCCATGACCTGGAGGTCACTCAGTCGGATATTCAGTTCTTCTGACAGTCTCTGGAGGTCATCAAGTACTTCTTGAGAGAATGACTGTCCTTTGTCTTCAGTCTTTATAATAATTCCTTGATCATGTTCAAGTCCTAAAATTGACTCTGCTTCATCTTCAACTTTGACCTTTGGTTGACCTGGACCCTCGGAATTTGGAATTCTAACTTGTGATTCATTGGTATTTGGTTTTTGAGGTTGTTGTTGCTCCTTGACATTGGAACTACAATGGGAATCTGAATCGGAACTTGATTCAAATTCTGATTCTTCTTCTGATGATTCTTCTCTCGTTCTCGTTGTTTTCCTTGTTTGACATCTACGTTTTTTCTGGTTCAATTTGAATCCATTCTTTTTATGACTCTTTTTATGAAGTCTCAAGCCACATCTGGATGCATATCGATTTGTACATCCGTCCACATCACACAGATAAGGCCGTTCTCCCGTGTGTTGACTCCGAATGTGGGCACGGAGTTGATTGTCAAAGGCATAGAATTTCTGGGATTTGGGAGGACAAAGAGTACATGGGAATTTTTTTACACCATGAACTTTGACAATGTGATGCTGGAGAGAAGTATTATGAGCTGCTGTATATGTACACATTCGAGTGGGCTCTTCTTCTTGACCTTGACCCTTGACCTCGGGAAGTGTGCATTTGTACGGTTTTTCATTCGTGTGGAGCCGCATGTGTTGCTTCAGATTACCTATTAAATTTATTCTCTTCCCACAGACGTCACAGGTAAAACGCAGATTTCCAGAATGAATCCTCTTGTGCTCACGAAGAGATTTGGCATGCTTATAAATTTGATCACAACCAGCAAAATCACATTTGTGTTTGTCAAGTTTCCCAAAGGAGGAGTGGACTCGTTTCACATGGAGTTGGACAGCGTGTTCCAGAGCAAATTTTTTAGAACAGGGAGGAACTGGACACGAAAAAGGAGTGTGTTCCGGATGTCTGTATTTTATATGACCGTTGAGATAACTTCGATCTCTAAACAGTTTTTTACATGAAGACACGGGACAGTAAAACAAGGATGGAACTTTTTCTTGCGTAGTCAATTTTTCTTCATCATCGTTGTCGTTATCGTCATTGTTGTCATTGATTGACGACGATGGTGGTGGTAGTAGTGGTGCATGGCAAGATTTAATATGATTCTGGAGATATGTTTGATGACTAAAAACACTAGAACATCCCTTCTCTGGACAATTGAATGACTCCTCTGGATTTTCTTTGTGAACCGTCAATTCATGTTTACCTAATCAAATCAAATCAAATCAAATCAAAATCAAACAGAATTTTATAAGCATAAATTTTATTAACTATTATTATTAGAATTTTTTTTATGGCAGTTGAAAATAGGACAAAAATATAGTATACAAAATAAAAATGAAAAATACTTACGCAAATGATCCGTTCTGCCAAATCTGACCCAACACATTGAACATTTATGTGGTTTGTCCATTTTATGAATCTCCTCTTCATGATTCATCCTTTCCTCTATCCTTTTAAAGAGAATTTCGCAGAGATGACAAAATAATTTCAGGGGTTTCCTCCGCAACTTTCGAAATCCGTGAACTTGGTTTTGATGGTCTTTTAATTTCCTTGCACCACCAAAACGTTCTCCACATTTTTGTCCTTCAGAATCCATTTCCATTGACGGTAATTCACAAACGTAGAGAGCGGGGAAAATATTTAATAATTTATTATTATTATTATTATTAGGACTAGCACTACAATTTTTATCATTTTTTAACTTGTCCAACATTTTCAATAGTTCAGGATCTTCCGGATGAGCAAGTTTGAGATGTTGTTGCATTCCATTAACTGTACTTAATTTCTTTTCACACACAGAGAGAGGACATGTAAAAATAGGGATGAGCTGACGATCCTCCACTTCCTTCAAATGAAATTCAATCATATGGTCATGCATCTTGGTTTTTCGGGTGTAAATTCTACCACATTCTGTGACTGTGGAGAGACATTTGTAAATGGATGGGAATTTTTGAGAACGATCTGGTTTTCCATATGCCTTTATTTTTATTTTTGTTCGGGATGAAGATTTGGATGAGCATCTTGGTTTTTTCCTTTGGTTGGAAAATTCAGATTCTGAATCTTCTTCTTCTTCTTCACTTTTACTACTACTACTACTACTATTATTACCATTATAATCATCATCTTTTTCCTCTTGATGGTCTGATTTATTTCCAACAATAACAATTCCATTACTATTCCTCTTTCTTAATGATCTTCTTCTGTTCATATCATTGGCATTGGTATTGGCATTGGAGTCATCATCACTTTTTTCCTCTTTTATTTTAGCCTCACTTTTGATTTTGATTTTAATTTTATTGTTATCACAGGAATCATTTTGTTGATGAATTTCAAGATCCGATTCACACATAAAATTTGCATTACAATTTATACAGTAGAAAAAGGACTCTTGCTGGACTTCTACTTTTATGTTGTCTGTTTCAGGGATTTCAGTTTTCACTAGAGATGAGGACAGTTTGAGAGGTTGTGAACTTTGACACTGTAATTGTGATTGTAGATTGGTTTTCAAAAGACGTTTAAATTCAGAAGCTCCTTCATTTGACAGGATTTGACGAACAAACTGTGGCTCAAAATCCAGGTGCTGCTCAATAAAGAGAACTAGATCATCCTCTGACATTTTGTCCAGGTCCAGATCCAAATTGCCATGGTCATCGACATGGTCTGGATTTGACATGATCAAAGATCAAGTCAAATTTGGACTGTAAAAAAGCTGTAAAGTAAAAAGTAAAAAGTATAAATTATAGCACAAATCAAAAATGAGTAATTGGTATGCAATTGGTATGTAAAATTGACACACAATAACGACTGTAAAAATAATCAACTACAAAAATGAAAATTACTCAAATTACCTTTAATTGAAGTTATGAATTGTAAATTGCAAACAACAACAATTTTAGAAATGACAAAAATATTTTATGACATTTTTGAATGTTTTTTCCACCGCTCTCTCATCGGCGTTTCATATTTCCCCATATGAGAATTTATTTTTCTAGATAATTTTTTTTAATTTCCATCAAAAAGTTAACGTTGTAAATATATTATATGGTCCACAGATGAATTAAATCTCACAGGCTCAAGTCAAAAATGATGAAATGGGAGGAAAAGATACAGGCAAAAAACGTGTAGATTTTAGATACAAATCCTGAAAATGTTTTAATCCATATAATAAAATATTTTACGTTTTTATTCAATTATTAAACAGTGGACGGAATGTTTGACAATTTTGATTGTCAATTAGATACATAATACATGATATGTCTTGAAATTACAAGTCATACAAAATACAAAAGTTCAAGATCCATAATATATTATTTAAATGCACTAAATATTTTAATTTGATTTCATAAGGCAAAATCACACAAGAGAGATTCCAAAGTTCTTGTAAAATACTATAAAATACATAATACATGTCTGAGAGATGAAAAAGTCAACGGTGCGTATATAAGTAAAGCTTTGAAGTGACATGATATGTGTCAATATATATATTTAGAGGTTGCTAATAGCAACGGTACTTTTCCCTTTCTAACCTCTAAAATCTATATATATGTAAAATGTTCTAAAAAATGGTAAAAAGTTGAGAGAAATTCTGTTCTATTTTGTGCTACTGAAATACTTAACTGCTATAATATATTTTTGTTAGTCTCCTGACTCCTGACCCATAAAAACAAAACCTTAGAGAAGAAATACAGAATTAAATAGGTATTTCTATGTATTTTATTATTAGTATTATTCTGATGTGAATATAAAAGTACAAAACATTTTTTTTGTTCTATATTTTGGTAAAAAATTCTCGTTAGTCTTTCTATTTTTGCCACCAAGTATTTTTTTTACTTACATAAATAAAAAAAACCTCAAAAGCTCAAGCTATTTAAATAATTCTATAACATAATATATGTCAACAAGAATAAAATATAAACTACAAAAACCCTGGTAAAATTACAAGTTACAACCATTTTTTCTAAAAAAAAAAACCCTAGAGTAAATAAACATAATATATAATAAATAATACATTTGAAATGGAATGGATAGAGAGATTCTGTTTTGAATATAATATTATATAATTTAAACCTCAATTTCATGTCCATAAGAATAAGATGGTTTTTGTGGCTCTTGTTGTTGATGTAGTTGATGATGTTGTGGGTGTTGTTGTTGTTGTTGATGTTGCATTTCAATATTTCTTTCACGATAAGTCCGTTCATGGACTTTGTTTCCAATCCGAGTTTGGACTCTGGCACAAATTTTATCCCCGTACATCAAAATTATCATAATAATGAAGATTACCAAAATTGCCACTGCACCTAATGCTGGCCAATAAACATGAAACATTTTGATTTTTGTATTACCAAAAAAAACACAATAAAATATAAGAGAGCAACAATACAAATTTGACCCCTTGAACTTAAATCCTATACACTTGGCAAAGCTGAGCTGCTATAATTTATAAACTTCTTTTGTTTTGTAGAATAAAGAACACTTGTAAATGGTAAATTTAACGAAGCGTAATTTCAGAGAGTTCCGGTTCCAGTGTAAGTGGAGGTTGCTTTGGTGATTGTATCCAAATGGGAAGAAGTAATCTGAAAATAAAAGACAATTTTCATACAGTATAATTCATACAAGATTTATGCAAGTACATGGTAAATTATACATAATAATATATTTTGTATTTTGTAAAAAGTAGTTTAATATGTTTTATCATGATTTGACATTTGACAATTGACAATCTACAAACCTATTTCCGGTGCTTGGATCCCTCCAGTACTTTTTATAAGGAGAACAGCAACAGAGAACAAAATTAATGATGATTATGGCAAGTCCAAAGATTGTACAGATAGAAATTCCAATGTAAAATCCAGTGTAGTCGGACGGTTCGGGGCCATGTAATTGGTACCAGGGATTATTTTTCCATTGCTGAAATTTTTCCAAAAAATCCATGTAAATTTTTAATCTATAACGGATTTCAACTAAATGGGTTTAGTTTATTCACTTGTAATTTGTAAGCAAGTTAAAATAAATATAAATAGATAGTTGTTAAATTTGTATTACAAAAATTATTACTAAATATCTTAATAAAAACAAGAGAAACGGCTTACATCGTCGTCAATTAATACAGACATTTCTCATTGTTTCCTCAGCAAACTGTCACTTCCTATCTACGTATTTATCATGTATTGTCAAAATATCTATCATGTGCTTTTTTGTCTTTTCTACATAAAATATAAAATTATGCAATATTTTCGTGGAACTCCAAATGTTAAAATAGAAAATAGATGCACGTAATTATATTGTCAACTGTCAGTTTTAAAAATTTGATTAAAAAAATGAGTAAAAAATTAAATGGAAATGTATAGAAATGAAACACCAACGCCCAACACAACAATTCTAAACAGACACTTTACACATATTCCACACTCCACACATTCAACGTTCAATACATTGAAAATTCAAAGCTTCTCCTCTCTTGTGCTTTCTGTTGTGTATCAGGATAATGCTGTAGCGTGTCATGTACATACCTATTTACATACGCCTGCAGCCAAAACAAGCATTTTACCCCTATCCCTTTCCATTCTTCTCTTCTTCATATCCTCCTCTATCCTCCTCACAAAAAGTATCTCCGAATTTCATATTATCAAGGGTGTTTGAATGCAGCAAAAACATGTTGTGTAAGTAAGAGAGTTAAATTATAAATTATGGTTAAAATATTATGAAGAATATTCCTGATGAACTTTTTTGCGTATATTTACATGCACTTTTGTAGTCTGTACTTTTGTAAATCTCTATAGTTACTTTGAACTTAAATGGGGAAAAATATAGTCCATTTGTATGTAAAATGTATTTTATAAAGGTCCAGAGAAAGGGAAATTCACACAAGGACAAAAGTACAGATTAGAGATATCCTCAGAAATATTCCGTTTGTATGTATTTTGTATTGGTTTACCGTTCTTTTTCCTAGAAAATAGTCCATTTATTCGTCAATGTTCAATACTCAATAGCCTGCGTAAAAAGTGTATTAAACGTTAAATGCAGTTTAAAATTTAATATTTAGCATTTAGCATAATACATATTTTTAAACATGAAAATAAATCGTGTAAAAAATTTATTTTACCTGTGATTTTTGACTTTATATTATACAAAACACACAATATAAACTTTGAGCAAAACACAAAACAAAAAACACACAACATTGTATAAAAATATTAAATATTTTAGCACTTGGGAAGAAATAAAAGTCACGGTCATTTTAAATACTATGAATTATGAAATGAGACCATTATTTTGCATTTTGCATTGTCTATCAAGTTTCAAGTGTCGAGTGATTCATAATTTGAAAGCACCTGCATCAAAATTTACACATACTTACATAATTCATAATTAAAATGACATTGACTACTTTTGCTTCATTTGAAATGCATAATTTACACAATCATATATGAAAACGTGTACAAAAAAATAATCATGGCACAATTAGTAAAAAACTTATAATAAAGGAAAAACATGACTTCGACGGATACGAATCACAGGCTCATCAAATTGTGGTGGTTGTTGTTGTTGTTGTTGTTCTGGTTCATATTCATATTTATTTTGGTATTCAAAATAACGCATTGGAGGAGGAGGAAATCGTTGAAATGGAGGCACCGGCATTCTCAATTCTGGTTCATCTGAACATATAAATAAAAAAGAGCAAAAAGACAAGGTAAAAATTAATCAAAAATAACAATTTAAAAGTTAAAAATAACGAGGTAAAAAATCTATATTTTTGTTTGTATAAGTGTAGTAAAAAAAAACTTACGTCTCGGAATCGGATGTGGATGTGGAGGGTGATGATGATGATGAGATTGATACGGGATTTTAACTGGAGGTGGATGAAAATCAGGTGGATGAAATTGAGGATGAAAATCCGGTGGAGGAAAATTAGGCGGATGATCGATCGGAGGTGGAACATTATTATTATTATGTTGAATATGATGAAATTGTTGATTTTCTCGTGGATAAAAATCAGTCTCTGGTTCTCTTACGATTTCTCTTTCTCTCCGTGTTTCTTGTAATTGTACTGGTTCAGGTTCTGGATCAAATAAATCACAAGCTGGCCTCACAGATATTATTGGATGTTCATCTTGTTCTGGCTCTTTTAGGATTTCCAAGGGGGAAATTAAATTTTCCAAACATGCTGTATTTTTGGACCGTTTTTTCATGGTTTCCAATTCTTTCTTTACAACTATGGCTTTTTGAACAGCATCGGCAGGTGGTAGTGAAGGACGATGAGTTAAAATTACATCTACTATTTTTCTATTTGACACGGAAAACTGAGAGTTAAAAATTAAGGATTTTATTGCTTCTTCTTCTGGAGTTTTACTTCTTTCTCTGGATATGGATCTCTCTCTTGACCTTGACCTTGACCTCGAAATACTAAGTCTTCTTCTTTGTTGTTGTGGTGGTGATGGTAGTCTTAAAGATCGTGATGGACTTTTTGAATTTCTGTGACGATCAAAATGACGACCCCTAAAACTTGAAATAGAGCGTGATTTAGATTTCGATCGTCTGTTCCAGTTTCTACTTGTTCTATTTCTAGATGTTGATCTAGATCTTCTTTTCATCTTATCTCTGAGTATTTTTGTTGGCCTTGACCTTGACTTGGACCTTGACCTCTGTCTAATTTTTCTTTTTGGACTACTTCTCCGTCTTGGATTGGATCTTGATCTTGATCTACGTTGACGATTTGTATCACGATGATGGGGACTTTTACTTCTACTTCTACTTCTTTTTTTTAATAGGATTTTACGAGGAAGCGGTGATTTGGATCTTGATCTTTTTCGACGATTTGTATCACCATGGCGATGGCGAATTGTATCACGGTGGGGACTTTTGCTTCTACTTCGAGTTTTAATTTTTGGTTGAATTTTACGAGGAAATGGTGATTTTGATCTAGATCTTGTTCTTTTTCGTCTTATTGGCAATGATTTTGGTGGTGGTGATTTATGCTTCCTCTTATTTTTTTCCTCTTCTTCTCTTGTGGCTGTAGTAGTACTAGTTTTGCTAGATGATGATGATATTTTTGGTGGTGGTGGTGGTAGTGGAAGACGAGAAGATGAAATGGGTTGAGGAATGTGCAAAGGGATTGTATTTGTTGTATCTAGTTCATTGTCAAAACCATGGAGATGGTCCAAATTTGTATTTATATTTATAGGCCATTCCTCTTCAGCTAATTCCACACTCAATGCATTCCATGTAAAAGGCATGTTCACAACTCTTTCTGCTCCAATATGGACAAAACTACCAACAACAACGGGCTTTTCATCTCCTCTCACTTTACTACAATACATAAAAATAAAACAAATATGTCAATTTGAAATATTATACATAAAATACATAACAAACAATAAATATTAAATTATTATCGTAAAAATAAATACCTCATATGAAAAAATATATCGGGACCAGCAAACCCCAAATCTCCATTGAGCATTGTCACTCGAGTTTGAAAAAAGGCTAAATCACGATGATGATGAACACCATTTGAATTCAAATTATCAATTTCATTTACATTTGTACTGTCTCTCGTATTGATATTCGTATTCATATTCGTATTAGCCAGTCTCCAATCAAATAAATCTGGATTATTTTGGTCTTGTACTTGAAATGATGATGATGGTGGTGGTGGATTGGAATAAAATTGTAAATGCTGATTATTATTATTGTTCAAGGAAGAAGTAGAAGGATACATTGTTGATGACACAATTGGCTGTTGAACATCCGAGTAATGATGATTATTATCACTTCTCCGCATATTTGTGCTATTGTCATGTTGTATTTGTTGTTGTTGATGATGTTGCTGCTGATAATAATGATTATTTTGAGATGATGAAGATTGGCCATTTGAGAAACAATGTTTTTCTGTTTTATTGAGCATTTCAGCAAAGTCACTGTCAATTGAGTCAATCATCTTTCTCATTTTTTCGTCCATGGTCCAGCTGAATTATGATGACGATTGACGATGACAAAGAACAGGAAATAGAAAACAGAAGAAGAATGAAGAATAACGACGACCAAAATGAACCAATGTATTCAATTTAAGTACACTGAAATAGACAAGAGACATACAACATTTAATGAGCTTTAAAATTAATACTTTAATTGAGCAATCACCTTTTACAATATTAGTTTGTTGTATCAAGTAATAAAATTGTGTAAAATGTAAATTGTAAAATAACAAACAAAAACACGTGATTCCAATTTAAACACAAAATATTTGGATTTTTACCTGAATAAGGAAGATACACTTATTTTAAGTAAGTAATACAACAAGTTAATACTATTAACCGTTGAATAGTTAAATACAGTATTAAAACTTAACTGTCTTTTTGATACATTTTATTTTATCTCTGATTTCTGATTTCTGCTTTTTTTCACAAATTTGAAATTTGAAATCCCTCTTTCATCGACGCCCTTGAATTTGGACACGAATCCCAACAGAATACATCTACAATCTTCAAAAATGGACAATCCTCAGCGTGAGAACAATAACGCGACTCTGGTCACGGTATTGGTCATTTCGGAGAATTTTTCATCTTGTACTGCCACACAAAATATTCTACGGTCCATAAGCAACAATAGACAACAAAATCCTTTGGCCATGTAAGAATAATAATAAATAGAGTATTATTGAACTTCATCTTATGTGTATCAAATATCAACAGCTATAATATGTTGCGTTTTTGTGGTTCTGTTCTTTCTAGATCTCAAGCTCCATTAATTCCCATTTCCAATCAGAACAGCAGTAATGAAATCAATCAACACACGTCAGTCATATCCTCATCTCTGAAATTAAATTTTGATAGTAGCATTTACAAATTTGACAAGATCCCTCGAGTCACTCTTACTGACTGTATGAAAAGTCAAAAACAGAAAGAGAAAGGACAAGCACAACAATCTAGTACAAAATCCAGTGTAGAAAAGCCTAAACCAAAATCACGGAAACAAACATGTGAAAGACGAATGGACGTCAAAATTAATGTGACATGTAATATTTGTCAGGATGTTTTTACGTCCCTTCGAAAATTCTTAGATCATCTGAAAGTCAAAGTAGGAATAGAAATAAAAGAAAATGTTGAGCCACAAAAACCAAAAGAAAAACCACCACAACAACAACAACCTCAATGAATACCCTCATCATTATCATCAACAGTATCATTATGCTCATCAGCACCACCACCAAAAAAACCAAAGCGACGAAAATCCCCTTTACGAATAAGAAATGTTGATGAATTTGAAGAATTTTATATCAACAATGAAGAAACTAGTCAAATTCCAATTATAATTAATCAACCCGAAGAAATTAATGGAGAAATGAGTGAAGAAATTAATAGAGAAATGAATGGAGAAATGAATGAAGAAATATATACAGAAATTCTTGCAAAAATGAATGACGGAATTACTCAAGTAATTCTTGCAGAAGTAAATGAAGAAATTGATGAACTAGAAATGGAAGTTGAGCCTAAAAGTGAAATTGAAAGTGATGTTGAAATTCAAAGTGATACTCAAAATCCTTATGACTGGCCCAATGTTGAACCTCAGTTTGAAGATGAAAATACAAATGTTAGTGAAAATAATTCTAATGAAAACAAAACTCGTAAGAAATTCATCCGAGAAAAGAAACCCAAAACAACAAAACTAAAAACGCCAAAAATACCAAAACCACCCAAAACAAAACAGAAGCGTGAAAGAGAAAAATCCTCATCCAAATTTCCACATATGTGCGAGCGATGTGGTCTAGAATTTCCAAATAGATCCTCATTTAGAAACCACAATCTTACTTTTCATGAACAACGAACTTTTGTCTGTTCCGTTGAAAATTGTCCTCGTAAATTTGCCACTGCTTTTAAACTCAAATTACACATGCAGAGTCACTTGCGACCTTACAAATGTCCGGATTCGGAATGCACAAAATCTTTTAGAACTCAATATGCATTGAACCTTACTACAGATAAGAATGCCATTAACTTACCGGAAAATATGTATATGCTATGTAACTATATGGAATCCTACTTTTTATATGATTTCCGAGGTACTGTATGTGCAAATCCTGATGTTCAATCATGAGCAGGGTTGAATATATGGGAGACAAGTTCTTGCATGCATATGAAAATGTGTACATTGTACATGCAAAAGGGGAAAGGGTGTGAGGGTTTGTGGCAGCATTGGTGCCCTTTGTTTGGGTGCTGCATGTTGTACTATAGCATGTACATATATGCAGGTGTTTGTTGTACTGTCCATTTACGTACATAGAGATGTTTGGGTGTTGCATATTGTACTATAGCATGTACATATATGCAGGTGTTTGCTGTACTACCCATTTACGTGCAAGTGCATTCACGTGTGGTTACAAAAGAGCTACTTAAATTCAGCTTCGTGTACATATACATGCATGATTTGCATACTATTTCTATGTTAGAAGGGTCGTAAAGGGGCTTATTGTGTGCAGGTATGCAGGGATTACCTTGCGCTGAGCTTGTACGTAAAGCGCATTCAACTTGCCCTAAAGCCGGGTTTTCAGCTGCAGTTCAAAAACTCGAGTCGCCTTATATTGAATTGAGTAAATCTGTGTATCCATATTATTGTATGTAGCTCACTTACAAGTGTTGCATGCATCAATGAATTGAATATGACGCATATTAATTGATCCTTGCATATCAGAAGTGATTAAAATTTAAAACAAATTAGGTTTAGTCGAGATATTTATGATTTATGTATTAAGGTTTAGCTTGTGCTTCTTAATTGTAAATGGCGCGATCTTTATTTTAAGCTAGAAATAGTTCACTTTTCTGTCTCTACTTAATTTTCAAGTATATTTAATTAATTTTTGACACTTAATGCTTCAGTTTTAACTTTAACTAGTCAATTTTTAACCGTGAGTAGTTGATTTTTAACTGTAACTAATTAGTTTTTAACTGAAAATAGTTAATTTTTAACTGTGAGTTGTTAATTTTAAACTGTGAGTAGTTAATTTTTAACTGAAAATAGTTAATTTTTAACTGCTAATAGTTAATTTTTAACTGCTAATAGTTAATTTTTAACTTAAAATAGTTAATTTTAAACTGCAAATACTTAATTTTTAACTGAAAATACTTAATTTTTAACTGAAAATAGTTAATTGTTAACTGCAAGTAGTTAATTTTTAACTGAAAATAGTTAATTTTTAACTGAAAATAGTTAATTGTTAACTGCAAGTAGTTAATTTTTAACTGAAAATAGTTAATTGTTAACTGCAAGTAGTTAATTTTTAACTGAAAATGGTTAATTTTAAACTGCAAATACTTAATTTTTAACTGAAAATACTTAATTTTTAACTGAAAATAGTTAATTGTTAACT